>CM053766.1:8427140-8448459 GCA_028658305.1 Pachyuromys duprasi | reverse complement strand
AAAAAAAAAAAGATTCCCTGTGCTCTGCCCAAAGTTTGTCTGTTAGTCTCAGCATCTGCCTGGATCTGCTGGTGTGTGGAGTTTTTCAGAGGACATTTCTGGAAGGTTTAATCTCATCTAATTCTTTGGTGTCTCAACTTTTTTCACTTTTATTTTATATTAATCACAGGTTATGTACTTTGTATTCCAGCCGTAGCCCCCTCCCGCATTTCCTCCCTATCCCCCACTTCCCTCCCTCATCTCCTTCCTGAACCTTTCCAAGTCCACATTTAGGGGAGGTGTCTCAACTTTTAAAGTACAACATTTACAGGTCTGACATATTAACTTTGAAAGGGCTTTAATTTCATTTTAGGATTTAGATTTTATTAGGATTTTGCAAACAATGAGTATCTTATTAAACTTAAAATATTTTATTACATCATATGTTTATTTACTTATTTGTGTGTGCATGTAAGTGTACATGTTTTTGTATCTGCAACTTATTTTCTAACTATTAAGAAATAAGTTCTAAATTCTTTGCAAATGCAAACCCCAGAGTATGCCTCAAATATTTGGTTGGAAGAAGTCAGAGTATAGAAATATTTTATTACTTTTCGATTGCTATGATGAGACACAATATCCAAAGAAATTTACAAACAAATCATTTAATCTAGAGCTCACAGTTTCACATGTTAGATCCATTATGATCATGGCAGTGAGCATGGCAGAACCTGACAGACAGAAAGGCATAATGCTGGAATAATAGCTGAGAGTTGACATCTTGATCCAAAATCATAAGACAGGGATTGCTAACAGGAAATCATGTTAGTTTTTGAAGCTTCAAAGTTTGTCTTTAAATGACACACCTCCTCCAACCAGGTCATAGCTCCTAATCCTTTCCCAACAATAAGACCATCTAGGTACCAAGTAATCAAACATATGTGCCTATGGAGGCCATTTTCTCTTAAACTACCACAATACTTTACTCAATTTGCTAATTTAACACAGAAGCATGGTAATCCAGATGTGGGTGGAAAGCTGTGGGCAGATGTAGCAGGCATGTGACTTTGTAAGGCTTTCTCCAAATGCCCCAAATTTAAACCCTACTGTTCCTTGCCACTGTCTTCCTTGTGTCTGAAAAAAGTAAAGGATCTCAAGACAGCTATACAGGTTCTGTTATTTGTCCTAAGTTCAGGTTACTTTATGTCTTTGGAATTCTTGATCAGTTCCCAAGATCATACTCACCACCAATATGACAGGTGGTCCCTACTTTATAAATTAATTTCACTCAGCAGAGGTATGAATAATGACAGTTAACCCTTATGGCATATGTATTTCCATTAATAATTGGAGGTTAATATTACTTACATGAATAAATGATACTTGCAAAAGTCCAAGGGGAGGCCACCATCAATATCTTTATTTGATTTAAAGAATCAGGAGAAAGGCATGAGTAGTTTCCTGAACTGCACAATTGATCTTTGACAAAGCTAGATATCTGTGCATTCTATCAGTTATGAACTTTGATGAATGAAATATGGAGAACTAGAATGAGTTTAAAAGAGACCAAGGGCTTCTCAAGGAAATGTGCATTTCATGTGTTAAAATAGTATCATGCCTACACACATGTGCAAACCCGTGCAAACCCAGGCACAAACATGCACACTTATGCATATACATAAATACATGCCCACATATGCACACATATAAGACATACATGATGTTTTTAACAAACTTGACATTTTTATGTTAATTACTGATAGTGTTTTTATTATGCAAGTTACAGCAGAGTGAACGATCTCAGGTGCAGAGATTCTGTAGGGATTTCTAAATGTCTCCTAATGGTAGAATCATACTTTAGTGTCATAGCACAGATAGATAATAATATATTAACTGATATTTATTTAATATTTCTTCTGAGATTAACCATCATTTCTTTGATATTCAGAGTTTTGATACATCATAAATACTAGTTAATTTTCCAAATTGCAAGTATTATATTATATTATGAAATAACATTAAATTCTGTTATCACCTATGATTAATACAATGTAAGAAAATCAATTCCTTTCATATTAGAAAGTCAAGCAAGTATAGAAGAATGAATTCTGTTTGAGAGTATTACTGAATCACAATATCCTGCCTAATGATATGGATGAAAAAATCCACATTTATTGTGAATAAATACATTCAGCATCTTTGTTCATAGGCAGTTCTCACTATATATTCTCTCAAATAACAAATAACAAAGCATTCATTGGAAGAAGGGTAGAGTTAAAACGTCTGTAATTTTTTGAGATTTAAAATAGTCCCGCTGAACACTCAGAAGTATTGTGTGCTCTCTACTTAACATAGCATAGAATTAATCCTCTAAGGATTAATTCATAAATGCCTCTTAAAATACTACACAGTAAGGGGAAACGACATAGAATGACAGCTGTGAATGATTCACCACTAAGTGGATTCACATTGAAGTGATTCACTTCCAGTATTATCAGATGAAGAGCAACAGAAAGGTCTCCCTGTGTACAAGTGTCTGAAGGGTGTTTAATTACTGTTTAGATAAACAATAAAGCTGATTTCCGTGTCTGTTATATTTCTAAACAATATTTCAAAATCTTGCTAAATATGAGAGGATTAAAGGATCACAATATTAAGAGGGTTATAAACCACTGTCTTACTGTATCTTCTTTTGTTCTGTTTAGGTGTTCTTTCAGAAGCCTGTTCTTTTCTGAAGACTAAACGGATGGGGAGGAGATTTAGGGGACATGGCACCTAGCTGAAGGTATGAGAAGAAGAAGGGGAAAAGAAAAAGAAAAAACAAAACATGACCAATACTGATCCTTTCTTAAACTTCTAAACTATGGGAAAATTGTATTTTTTAAATGAATGACTTAAGAATTGTAATTTCAGGTTGTAAAACTTCAATCTTAGAACTCATTTAGTATTTCTTTGCTCATATTTTTTTTATTTTTAAATCAAATCATGAAATTCTCTTTCAACAATAATGAAACTATATGTTTTTGCTTTTATTTTTAAATTTATTTATTTATTACAGTTTATTCACTTTGTATCTCAACTGTAGCCCTCTCCCTCATCTCCTCCCAAACCTACTCTCCCTCTTCTCCTCCCATGCCCCTCCCCCAGTCTACTGATAGGGGAGGTTCTCCCCCCCCCCCTTCCCTCTGACCCTAGTCTATCAGGTCTCATCAGAACTGGCTGCATTGTCTTCCTCTGTGGCCTGGTAAGGCTGGTTCTCGCTAGGGAGGTGATCAAAGAGCCAGCCACTGAGTTCACATTAGAGACAGAGACTATACTTTTAAATTTTATTGTATTTACATTACTTTCTAGTCCTCTTTTTAAAGTATTTTGTGAAATAAATATGGTGATTTATTTTGTTTTGTTTGGTTTCGTTGGAGACCTTGTCTCTCTTATGTAGTCCTGGCTGTCCTAGATGTTACTATGTAGACCATGTTAGCCTTAAACTTGTAGATTATGCCACAAGGCTCAACTCAAATCTGGTGTGTCTAAATCGTATTCTTTCACTTGGTTTTCATTCTTAGGCTACATTAATTATAGTAAAGAAGTCTGTGTTACATTTCTTTTCTGTTTCTTCTTTCATATGGAAACTTCAAGATTAATCTTTGAGTTTTCTTGAAAATTCTCAGTTTCAACAACAGAGATGCACAAGAGAAGATAATTTACTGTAAATGTAATAATTTTTACCAGTAAATTAAAAAAAAGACAAGAACATCCATAAAAAAACACTAACAGCCTCAGGCACAATGAGAACAACATTGAAGCTCTATGTAGGTTTTGGTGAGAAACATCTGCTTTAAATTGGCATGTCACCTTTCAAATGTGTCTCCAAGAACTGTTTGTTTTTTTTTTTTTTTTCTACCATCACCAGTTGGCAAATTTTTCCAGGCCCAATTATGTTCTGTTATCCAAAATGTATGTTCTGTGGCATTTAACAAATTCTAATCAGTCCATACTCTGAAATGTGATGTTTAATTGATGTGAATTCAAAGTATTTTCATTGTATTCTGTCATATCCATTCTTTCAGTTCAAAAACTGTTGCAGACATCAAATGTCCTTTGAACACAAATGTGATAATGAGAAGAATTCCCTACCAAATGTATAGGCTAGAATAGATTTCTTTCCCATCCTACATCAAAGAATCCAGGCAAAAGGAACTGCCAAATAGTGAATCAAAAAAAAAAAAAAAAACAATTTCTTTGCTAAGCAAACAATTTAGAGACTCTGTCTCTTCCCAGATTTGTTCTGTAACCCCCAGCAATAGCTCAAATGTGTTTTCTGTTTGTTTGTCTGTTGCCTTTCTAAGAAAGCATCAAAGATGTACACATTATTGTCTTTCTTTGGTAATATATGGCCTGTGGACATATTTCCTGAATGCAGGATGCAACATTGTTAAAATTTTGTGAGGCAAAAGATTGATCAGTCCTACATCTTACATGTTCCTCCCAAAATGATGTCATGCTGAGCAACAGAACTATTTTCCCTGGTTCTCATGTCTGATTTCATATCTGAGTTAGCCTTCCCATTATTCAAGTTAGCCAAGCATATCACCTCTCAATAATGAAAATAATAATAATAATAATAACACATAAAAGCCATGACTATAAATTACTGAAAGTTTTAAGATGTTAAACCCTGAACCTGATTTCAGATCTATTTACTTGGAAGCAACGAGTTTGCTAACACACGGAAAAAAGAGCATTTCAGTATATATGAAAGGTGAAGTTCACATTGCTAATATTCCACAATATTCTTGCTATGATGGATGATTTGTGTTCCCAGATTAAACGTGTTTTCTGATATCTGTGCAGAACTTTCCAGAAGATATTAGCTTTTTTGTCAATGGAGTCAACAAAATACACTCAACCTTTCCCAACTTGTCTGGGCATATTCCAAATCACTGAGTTGAACAAACTCTTGAGGAGGGAAGCCATTTCTCCTCCTTGAAAATTGACTTTAGACTTACCTCAATTTATCCTGTCATTAAAGGGGGATTTATAACCATGACATTCCCTGTTTTCAAGCTTTTCAAATCACACCAGACCTGCAGACTTTCTTATACAGATGACACATGGACCAACCCATCTTAAAACTCAGGAGAGAAGAGAGGACATGTTCCTTCTTTCTTATTTGAGGGTCATTAACAATTATATTAAAGTAAAATCTTGTTTCAGGAAAACAGTTTTATGAGTTCTTATGTTTTGAAATTAAATATAATTACACTGTACTTCTTCCCTTTCTTGCCTCCAACCTCTCCCATATACCTCACCTTGACTTCTCTGAATGCCATTATTTCTATTACTTCTTTTTAATTGTAAATGTATAGATACTAATAAATAAGATGATACTGATAAATATATTCCTAAATCTAAAATGCAATGTGCTCAGTATCATTAATGTTACTTTTTAGTATGATACAAGGGCTTAGCTCTTAAGCATTAATCAACCAGTTTGGGAATCTGTTTCTCCTGCTCTCATTTCTTAGTTGCCTTAGTTGATTGCCTAGAATTAAGGCCTGATGAATTTTGCCTCTTCTGTGTTATCATTTCTATTGGTGCCGTTGTTCTAGTCTGATCTAAGCAGCCATACTGACGAGACTGCTTGGGTACAGATTTCCTGACACTGCTAGGAGACATTTTTCACAAACTTTCCTTTTCTTTGGGACATCCAGTCTTTCAATCTTCCTTTCTTAAATGATTCCATAACTTGAGGTACGGGAGATCCAGCCAACTGTCAAGGACTAGAGAAATCATGGATTTCAGAGAATAACTAAGAACTACTATTCAATGCACCAGCCCGATCACGAACTACCTTATAAACATGTATCTTTATAATCATAGTTAAGGGTAATTCTCATCTCTCAAAACGGAAACTTCTATTTGAAAGAGATGGAGTATCATCTTAACATTCTCATTAAAACAGCTCTTTGAAACAGAGCTATAAAAACTATATCATGAGAATCTAATCAAATATGAAATGCTTAAAGGTGCATTCACTTAAATAAACTCTTTTAGTTATGATAATTATACAAATATGTCTCTATTATTTCCAGTTTACTACATGATACACAATTACTTTTCTTCCAACTATTTTCTGTATAAGACAATGAAACTCCGTGCTCTATACTTCCTGAAAAAATAAACCTACTTCCCTGACCATTACAATCTAATGGATATAGATATATACAAATTGATATCAAATCAATATATTTTGTTACTAAGTGTAATTATATCTTACTCTCATATTTTGCAGAGATAAACCATTTAGCTGTGAACTGTTTCATACATTGACGTACTTTTTAAACTCTGCAGAATTATAAAACTTTCTTCTGCTTTATTGTTTCTAACAAACAATAATCAGCCAATGAATGAAACTATAAACTCTAAAATCTTTGACCTCCCACTTCTCATTGTGATTTCTCTTTTGGGTTAATGGAGAGTGATGACTCTATTCTCCATGGACATGACAAAGTAGAAAATAAAGATTATGTACAGTGGAGTATTTTCCAAGAATTGTCCCCCAAGGCAGCATTTGGGGTGATAGAAGAGACAGTCCATGGGAAATTCAAGAACATCTAAGCGTGATACATCTGTGCATTATTTGGGGACTCTGTTCCAATATCAGTACACACTTGATGTTAGATTGTTATGGAATGAAAAGCATTAAAATATTTTTAAAAGTATTTCTGCTCAAGAAAGACTATAGTAAAAAGAAATTTTCATTTCTATCTTATATGTCAATCAAAATCTTTAGAAGAAATGGTACTAATATTAACTACGTGAATGAGCAGAGAAAATGAAAGTGACAGAATCTCCAGTGAGATCAGCCAAATACACAAAGTAATATTTACCCTAGCTTTAATAGCAGTATTATGAACTTATTCATATGTAGTAAACTTAAAACAATTTAAGGGAGAAAGTGAGTTGAGAACAAAAAATCATTATTAGATAGCTAACCATCAGCATTTTAAAAATACTAATAGGAAATGTAATTGTGACAATTACATATCTATCCATTATAAAAGGTAGAATTGTATGTATTCTTATCTATGTTGTTTTCCTTTTGTTTGTCATGAGACAAAAGCTCATACTTGATTAAACTTTAAGGAGGATTTATCTCAGTTCATGGTTTCATAAGTTCCAGTCCACTGTGGTGGAAGAAGTATCATGGAGAGAGATGCACTATTGGGTTAACAGGAGCGTAAAGCTTCTTCAGGAAATAAGCAAGTATCATAGCTACACATAAATCATGTTAAACTGAGAAGGTTCTATATAGAAAAATAGTAGTAATAAAATCAAGGAAGTATATTTTGATTCCTAAGTATATATAAAAGTATATATAAAATACAGAATGATGGAAAGGTGTTCAAATTAGTTGAAAATGTAACACTATGAAAAAATGGCAGTAGTAAATTTCATTTTATATATCAAGCAAAACTATTTTTTCTTTATAAATAAAAACCAAATAAATGTTATGAGATTTTTTACTTACTAATCATATAGTTAGTAAGTAAAATATAGATTCACTTTGAGATAGATTTTCTATGGTTTTTATTCACTCTAATAGGGTACCAGTGTCCAACTAAAGAAACCAGTCCTGATGAGACCTTATAGGCTAGGGTCAAATAGAAGAGAAGGATCTCCCCTATTAGGGGACTAGGGGAAGTGCATAGGGAGAAAATAGGAGAGAGGGTGGGTTTGGGAGAAAACAAGAGAGGGGGCTACAGTTGAGATACAAATTGAAT
The DNA here is from genome assembly GCA_028658305.1 of Pachyuromys duprasi. NCBI lineage: Eukaryota > Metazoa > Chordata > Mammalia > Rodentia > Muridae > Pachyuromys > Pachyuromys duprasi. The sequence continues at coordinate 8,440,696 of CM053766.1, read as the reverse complement.
TAATTGTAATAAATGAAAATAATAAGAAAAAGGAGAAATTATTTTGTTAAATTTCCTGGGTCTCAATGAACTTAGTGTTGAAGAATTACAAGAAGAATGTCAAACCAGGGCCAGATAAAAGGGGAAGAGGTCCTCCTCTATCAGTGGACTTGGAAAGGGGCAGGGAGTAGACGAGGGAGGGAGGGTGGGATTAGGAGGGAATAAGGGAGTGGGATTCACCTGGGATACAGAGTTAATAAAATGTAATTAATAATAAAAAATAAAAATTAAAAAAAGAATGTCAAATTAGCAGGAATGACTAGAGTTCCAAGTGACAGCTAGAAATGAAGATTTTTAATGTTAAAACAAAATAAAACAATTCAGAGAGCTTGATTTCAGGAGGCAAATGATTTCCAAATAAGTAGAAGGCTTGGCTTTCATGACAGCAATGCTGGGGATGAAGAATTGAGAGGCAACTGAATCCCGAAAGCTCTACCCTCTACTAATTAAAAAAAAACACAGTTTAAAGGACTATACAGGTGTGGAAACTTTTTGGAAATCATGTCACTGAGACATAACTGGAAATGTGTTTCTTTTTTTTTCATTTTTTAAAAATTATTTTTTATTTTTTATATTAATTACAGTTGTTTCGCTTTGTAGCCCAGCTATAAAGCCCCCCCCATTCCCTCCCAATTCTACCCTCCCTCCCTCTTCTCCCAAGCCCTTCTCCAAGTCCACTGATAGGGGAGGTCCTCCATGTATCTTATCTCTGTGTCTTTTCTGTGTCTTTCTTGCCCCTTGGCTACCATAAAATGAGCAATTTTCATTACTGTCTTTGTCACCCCATGACATTCTGCCTCTTCTCAAATACAGAGCAATGGAGGCAGCTGGCAGATCCCTAAAGCCACTGTAACCCTAATAATTTTTTTTTTTGTTTTTCAAATTTGTTTCTTTAAGTTATTTAGTCACTGTGACAGAATGTTCAATGATTCAAAGTAGAAAATAGATGAATTTGTCTACAGTTTTACTTTCTAAGATTTTATTTTTTTGCATGTATTTGTAGAAGTGCAATTGGTTGCCCTGAATTTATGTAAGGATTTCCTAATCTTCAGTTACTCAGAATGTAGACTGAAAGAGATAATTAAGTAAAATTAAAACTTGTAGGTGAGGCTCTAATTTAAGAAAACTGGTATAGCAAGAAGTGCAAGAAAGTTTCTACAGTTCACATGAATGGAGGGCCAACAGTGTGAAGAAGCAAAACCAGAACAACTATCAGGAAAAGGGAGCCCAGAGAATCCAAACCTGTGACCTTCGGGCCCTTGAGAAAAACAGATTTGTTGACTAAGTTATCAAATGTGTGTCTGGTAGAGCTAATAAAACCCATGCATATATGAGGATGGATGGATGAGTAGACAGAGAAAAGAATGATAGATAACAGATATATAGCAGAGAAGCCGTAGACAGGATAGATAAAACTGAATGGTAGAATATCAAACGGTAGATGATAAATTAGATAATCAGATGACAAATTGGACAGACAGATAATTTGAAAGAGATACTTAAAGATTTAAAAGTAAAGATGTTCAAGCTATTAATGTTTAATAGCTTGATAGAAACTACATGACAAAGCATTCATACTTTTGTATTTTATGTGATTAAAATTTTTAATCAACTAAAAACAGCAGGGATACAAAATTAATAAATTGTAATAAATAAATTAATTAATTAAACAAACATGAATGTTTTCTATACTTCATATTACTTTTACAGAAAAATTTCCTGGTAACATTTCTATTGTTTTATGAGTGATTTTATTCTAACTATAATTTTCTAGCTTATAATTAATACTGTAAACACAAAATATGCTTTAGTACTATAAATGTTTTTCTAAGGTTTCTTAAAATATCTATAAAGTATGTGTAGGTATCCCTACCTGTTTAGAAATATATGGAAAATGAATACTATGTCAAAACTAGTTGAAATACCTTACATGTTTTGATAAATTCATAAAATTCTAATCTAATATTATGTATAAGGCATAGGAATATGGTTTTTATCAAGCTAGTTTTATGTCAGCTGCTTTAAAAATCAAAATCCAGCTTAAGACTATGGTAGATGGACACTTTAGACACATTCAAAATAAAAAAAAAGTCAGTTTGGCATTAGTCAAAAAAGTTTCTTCATGAAAATTTCTTTTCCAAATGTGGTAATTTTCCAGACAGATATGAGTTACAGACAAACAGTTTCTATGACCAGAGAAATATTTTATAATTAAAGTGACTTTGATGTCTTTATAGTTTCAGAGGGAACTATAAATGCTAAAGATTACAAGAGCAATCAATACTTGTTTCAGCATGTGGGAAAAATATTGTCAAATTCAATGAAACTGTAGCATAATATCAGTCACAGCAGTACATTTGTTTTCAGAAGTAAAAATGTGAGTTCAGGAATACATGTGTATTATGAATTTATCATGTTTAATAACAAATGATAATTTGCGGGAATACCATGTTGTGCGGCAATTTATCCCAGATTAAAACCATCTTGGAAGAAAGCTCATTAAAACACAGATGTTAAAAGAGACGTGGAATAGCAAGGTGTTCTAAGGAAAGGAAAACCATTCCATCCTGCTGGGAAGTGAGTTAACTTCAGAAAATAAACAAATCAATATCAGAAAGGTGCTGAGACTAACTATATTCACCAGGCTCCTTCATTTCTAAACATATATGAGCAATAAAGGCTGCTGGGAGTCACTCTCAGAGAAGCAGAGCTTCCTGTAAGGGTCTCAAAACAACTGAGCTACTAAGAAATAACTTTTTCCAGCCTATTGAGCTGCCTGCAGATTTTTCAGTATTTTACAGATTTTCAGTTTCCATAAGCTGTTGTCATTGGTTGTGTAGCCTTAAGGCAGGGCAGGAAACTTTCTTTGAGTAATTTATGCTCCTGTGTATAATTCCTTTTTAAAAAATTAATATTTTTATAATAATTACTGTTCATACCAGCTTTAGCCCCCTTTGTATACCAGCTGTAGTCCCCTTCCTCATTCCCTCCCAATACCACTCTCACTCCCTCATCTTCTCCCTGCCTCTCTCTAGGTCCATTGATAGGGGAGGTCCTCCTCCCCTTCCATTTGACCCTAGTTTATCAGGTCTCATCAGGACTGACTGCATTGTCTTCCTCTGTGGCCTGGGAAGGCTACTCCTCCTTCATGAGGGGTAGGGGAATGTCAAAGAGCCAACCACTGAGTTCATGTCAGAAATAGTCCCTGTTCCCCTTACTAGGGTACCCACTTGGATACTAAGCTGCCATGGGCTACATCTGAGCAGGGGTTCTAGGATATATCCATGCATGGTCCTTGGTTGGAGAATCAGTATCAGAAAAGACCCCTGTACCCACATATATTTGGTCCTGTGGAGTTCCTGCACTCTCCAGGTCTTACTAATGCTCCATTCTTTCATATGATTCCCTGCACTCTGCCCAAGGTTTGGTTATAAGACTCAGCAACTAATTTGATACACTGCTGGAGTCTTTCAGAGACCCTCTATGGTAGGCTCCTATCTTGTTTCATGTTTTCTCCTACTTCCAATGTCCATCCCATTAGTCTTTCTAAGTGAGGATTGATCATCTTACCCCAGGTCCTCCTTCTTGTTTCGCTGCTTTAGGCGTACAGATTTTAGTATGTTTATCCTATCTTATAGGTATAGAATCCACTTATAAGTGATGTGTGTCTTTCTGCTTCTGGGATACCTCACTCAGGATAATCTATTTGCATTCTTCTATATACAAATGTCCAGTTAGAGCAGCACCATTTGTTAAAGAGTTGTTTGTTTGTTGTTTCGTTTGTTTGTGTTGTTGTTTAATTTGCTATTACTCAGGTTCCTTACTTCGGTGTGGTGGTGGCTCACATACTTTTTTGATTTGGCAATCTTATTATTGTGTATTATTGATATTGTAATTGAATTAAATTTCTCCTATTTCTTTTTTCAAGCTTTAACATTCACTCTTCCCTATTCCTTTAAATTCATAAATTTTATTTGTTATTCTTATTTCATTACCGTTATGGTATATATATATATATATATATATGTGTGTGTGTGTGTGTGTAATTTATATACACATATATTCCTAAATACAACCTGTGGAGTCCATAATGTGCTATTTCTCTGTGTGTTTACATGGCTGACTGTTTGACACTGAACATCCAATTGGTATGATGCTATGTCAATATGATCCATGAAATACAAAAATCAAATTTAAATGAAACATCATGGTGACAGTGTTAAATGTACCATTTAGTCTTCATGATAAATACAGGTAATTGGAATTAAATGACTAATTCAATGCTCTTCAACCCTCAATGGAATATGAGGCTTATACTAAACATGAAAAATGAAAAGTGTCGATGAAGCAATTACCAAGAACATTATCTAAGTTCAAATGTATTCCTAAGTGATTTTCTTTGTATATGAGAATATGTTTGTATCATTCAGAAAGTTATTCTTACATACTCAGAAAATTGGTAACATAGTTCCTAGTTATCGAGTACATGGTTGTGTGACACTACTCCTTGGGAGATATGAACAAATGTCTGCTTGCCCCTGATAGAGAACCAAATACTGGGAGGCCAAAATAAGGACATCACCTTACTTTTGTATTTGTCATTTTTATTGGGTTATTAAAAGAATGTGGATAAAGACCTGGAGGAGACAGGAGCTCCCCAAGGAGAGCAACAGAACTAAAAAAATCTAGGGACAGTGTCCTTTTCTGAGACTGGTACTCCAACCAAGGACCATGCATGGAGATAACCTAGAACCCCTGCACAGATGTAACCCAGGGCAGCTCAAACTCCAAATGGGTGCCCTCTTAAGGAGAACAGAGGCTCTCTCTGACAGGAACTCAGTGGCTGGCTCTTTGATCACCTCCCTCTGAGGGGGGAGCAGCCTTGACAGGCCACAGAGGAGGACAATGTAGCCAGTCCTGATGAGACCTGACAAGCTAGGGTCAGATTGAAGGTGATTAGGACCTCCCCTATTAGTGGACTTGGGGGAGCGGCAGGTGATGAGAAGAGGGAGGGAGGGCAGGATTGTGAGGGAAAGGGGACAAGGGAGGGGGCTACAGCTGTGATACAAAGTGACTAAACTGTAATAAAAATCTCCAAAAGAAAACAAAACAAAAATAAACCCTCAAAACCAAGGAGACCAAAGACCATAAAAACAAATGCACTAAATTTAATAGAAGACAAAGCAAGGAATAAGCTTGAACATATTGACATGAGACAACTTCCTGAACAGAAAGCCAATAGCTCAGGTGCTAAGATCAACAATTAATAAATGGGACCTCATGAAACTGAAAAGCTTTTCTAACAGAAAGGACACCATCAATAGGACAAGAAGGCAGCTTACAGGATTTAAAAAGATCTTCACCAATTCTACTTATGACAGAGGGCTGATATCTAAAATATACAAAGAACTCAAGACATTAAATACAAACAAACCAAATAACTCAATATTTAAAGTGAGGTACAAATCTAAACAGAACCCGCATGGACAACCTACAGAGTAAACTATCCTGGGTCCATGGAGGTTCATAGAGACTTCACTACTGACCAAAAAGGATACAGGGGCTGGATCTAGGGCCCCTACACATATGTGGCAGATGTCCAGTTTGTTCTTTATGTGGGTCTCCTAAAAATTGGAGTAGATGCTGTCTCTGACTCAGTTGCTTGCATTTGGATCCTTTTCCCCTAGCTGGATTGCCTTGTCTGGCCACATGGGAGAGGATGTTCTTGGTACTGCTGAGACTTGACTTAATGTGTCAACTTTGGTTGATATGCATGAGGAGCCTCCTCTTGTCTGAAGAGAAAGGGAGGGAGAGGAAGGTAATGGAAAGGTGGGATTGGAAGGAGAGGAGGTGGGACTGTAAAAAGGAAAAGGAACAGAAAAGTAATTTAATAAAAATAATGTTACAACATATTTCAAGATAACTTTTCTTTATGATAGACACATAGCCATATTAATTGCAGCACTGCTCACAAAATGTAAAATTATCAGGTTTCTTACCCATCAACAACTTGGTAGATAAATAAAATACATACAAATAAACATGTTTTATTCTTTATTTATATAAATATGGGTAAAATAATGCTATTTTTAGGAAATTGCATAGATCAGATTATCATGTTATATGAAATAAACCAACCTCAAAGAACAAATATCATGATTTTCTTTTATACATGAGGATATAGAAGACAGATGTGAAATCTAAAGGAACCAGTAGGCTGAAGTAGAAGGATCAAAAGACAAGTATGTAAGAAGGAGGTACCAGAAAGGAGAAATATAAATGATTATTCCAGTGGACTTAAAATTATCTAAGTATATTGTACTGAATCAATTAAAAAAATCTGACAACAAAGTAAGTTTAAAGTATCACTGTTTCTCATAGTATACTGCTAGAGAAATTTTAATATTGGCCTCCAGTTTTCTAGAAATTATTAAAATATCTGAGAATTCCTAAAATTGATGGACAGGTTAGAGACATATTATAGATTGGATATATCAATAGACTGATAGATAATATAGATAAGATAGAAGATAGGTATGTCAATAGATAAATAGTTATATGATAAATAATTGGTAGATGAAGCACAAAAGCAATCCTTCTATTATTAAAATTTATCATGACATATAAAGCCTTTAGAAGGTATCTTAAATCACTTCATTTGGTTGTTAGAATAGAGAAAAAAACCAAAACAGAACCGAAGAAACATGCAATATTTGAACTGAAGTGCTCAACAGTATTCCTGATATACATGTAAACCAGATAAAAACAAGTCCATTCTGATTTTCCAATACTAACATATAAGAAATTTAAATCAGCCAGGCAGAGAGGGCATACACCTTTAATCTCAGTACTCCATAGGCAGCAGCAGGAAGACCTTTGAGTTCAGGATAAGCTTGGTCTGCAGAGAACGTTCTAGGATAGCAAATAAAGCATTAAGAAAATATGAGGAGGGTAGATATTACCCTTAATTAACTTACTGCCATGTAATAAATATTCATCTCTAAAGCAAAGCATTAATAGTATTTAAAGATAATAGGAATGAGATTGTAGACATCAGGTGACTAATCAATTAACCCTATCATGCTTGAATGATAATTTTACTTGGAATAGAATAGCAGAGATGATAAAACTTGAAGTTAATTGTGGAATGAATAGAATAGCAAGTCTTTTTATTTTACATAATGAAGATAGTTTTCTTCAAGACTGTGGGACACAACTAAATTGATAAGTTCTTGCTGTGTAAGGAGCAGGGCCAAGCATTCACATAAACCTGGGTGTTGTAGCAGATTCCTGTAATCCAAGAGCTAAGAAAGTCTACAGCATATCTATCCCTGGGTCTTGATGTACAGACATTTTCTGAATCAGCAAACTCCAGGTTCTGTGATAGAGCTCTTTTCAAAATATAAGGTGGAGAACAAAAGAAGAGACTGATATCAATATTGACCCTAGAGCTCCTCAGAATGTTCATGTGTTGTGTGAATTTGCACACACTGATGAGAACCATCTCTGCTTTACTGTAACTCACAAACCTGGATATGGATTTATTTTTGCAGAAGCCATAAACAAGTACCATATGAACTGGAGTAGACTCAGATCGGAAGAAATTATTTTCAGATATAGCACTATAAGTGGTAAGATATTTTCAAACAAATTATTTGGTTCATTGTGCTAGAATGTTCCACACTGATTTCTTAAATGATTGGAACTCTTAATACCAACTTGCTGCTGAACAGACATCCTGAGAAGGAGGGTCACATGCTGTCTGTACTCTGTTAGTGACACCATGCTTCCCAGATGATTGATTTCACAGCTGTCATTGAAGACAATCAGATTTATGAGTAACAATAAAAGCTAAATTCTTATTACCAGCAGTGATATAAAAAACACATCAAGGTTTATTTTTAAAAATAAAACATGAGCATTTTCATAATGTTTAAAAGACTTAGATTTCACTCTGTAGCAATTCTTCACCTAGATATTTTTGAAGAATAAGGATGTTCCCCAACCAGACTTATATACTCAAAATATTCATGGAAGCTTTATTAATTGTGGATCAAACTGTGGAGATAACACAAATGTGAATAAAATCATATTTATACAAATAATAAATTACGTAGCATGAATGGACTAAACCAGAGATACATATATCATAGATGAGGCTCATTTTCTTTCTCTGAGCAGAGGAATTGCATACTCTGCAATAGATGCTCTGGCTTACTCAAAATAAAAGACAATTGTTGGATAACCAGTATCCTCTAATAACAGAGGTCCAGACAATATGGGTGTAAACACTTGTCAAAAGGTAGCAGACTGTGTGCATAGGATGTGTGAATCCTCCTCTCCCCGGTAGCTGTAAATAGAAATTATTCAGGCATAAGCAATTTTTTTTCTCACTATTCTTCACACCAATTAAGTAAAGCAAAAGCAAGAAGCAGAATAAACTCAGAAGTAGGATTTGTGAGAGAGCAACAAAAAAGGTGAAGAAAAGAAAAAGCTCAACTTAGGACTAGTTTGATGAAAGTGAGGTAGCATTCCAAAGTTCTGGCATTCCATGGTACAGTTCAGTTGTTATAGACTGGGATAACACAGTACATATTTCTAAAGTTTCTAAGATATCTACAGGGCTGGAGATATCTCAACCATACAACATTCATTTAGCATACATGTGACACCAATTTGATCTCCTCATAGCCAATGGAAAAAAAACTAAAAGAAGGAAATAGTTTTGAACATTTTCACCATAAAGAGTAGTCAATCCTTGTGAGAATAAATGGCTTTCCTTAATCATTACCTAATGTGTAATTGTGCTAAAACTTCAAGTGATGCCCAAAATTCTACAGTTTTATGTCTTAGCTTAAAATTAATGAAAATGAACAAATAAATGAAAGACAAAGTTAACTGACTATAGATGACAAGACCAGAGGGAAAGAAATTAGTAGTAAATGTAAAGGGGTCAAGTCAAGTGAGAGACAAGTTTGAGGTGGAAGAGGAAAAGAGTAACCTGGAAATCATTAAAACTGTTGTTAGATGCTCTGTAATACAAGGTTGATATTTAAGGCGGTTCTACAGTCCATCTAAAAGGTCCAGGGTATGTAAGCATGCCTGATGAAATTTCTCACCATGGCATCTATATTTAGCTGCTAGAAAATGCATGGCAGTGAAGACAGAGAGAATGGCTTTTAGATCTGGCAGCACCAAAGTGTTGGCTAAGAAAAAAATTTGTCTGGAAACATAAGATCTGCTTCTGTCTGTTCTATTTCCCTCAGGTAAGGTAGTGAAGTCTCTCTTTCTTATGTGCACAATGCCTTTTTTGTCTACCTCCTCACCTGGGCTTCTCTGTATATATGAATGTCTATGTGCATATGTCCTATTTTATACAGACAGTCATATTGCATTATGGCACAAATTAATGATCTCATCTCAAGCAGTAATATTACTTGTACCATACTGATGACTAATATAACATTCTAAAGTACTTAGATTAAGATTTCTATACATAAATTCTGAAGAACACAATCTAATGTATGACAAACAGCCATTTGTTATCAGCCAAGTTTTAAAATAATCATGATGTTAGAAATGAATACTGAGAAAAAAGGAAAGGAAAAGTTAGTTTAGGCCATAGCCAGATGAGCAGGTTCAGAACCAATGCCTTAAAAGTGTCTTGGTGAATAAAGACAAAGCAACTAAAGGGTAGAGAGCAGCCTTCCTAGGCCACAGAGGAGGCCATTGCAGCCAGTCCTGAAGAAACCTGATAAGCTAGGGTCAATGGAAGGAGAGGAGGACCTCCCCTATCAGTGGACTTAGGGAGGGGCAGGGAGGAGATGAGGGAGAGAGTGTGGGACTGGGAAGGAATGAGGGAGAGGGCTACTGCAGGGATACAAAGTAAATAAACTGTAATTAATATAAAAATTAAATTTTAATTTTAAAAAAAGTTTAATTACTTCAGTGGAAAAAGAAGTTGACATTGTTTCCAAAGAGTGAATACGGAAGCTGGACTCTTGGGAAAAATGACACATGACACTGATAATGTAAAACACCTCAGAAGGTGTGTGAGGGGGTGTTTGGGGAGCAGAGTTATCATGCCAGCAGACAGGAGGGGGCACAGCTTTTCTCATGGCTTCCTTAATGTATATTTAGTGCCTTTATGCTTTGTACCCTTTGGTGTCTATGAGGAAAAGGCCAAAATCTTTTCCCTAAGGGGTTTTCATTAGCTGTTTTCTATGATTGAAATTTGATATTTGCATGACTGGGTCATTAATGTCATCTACTTCTTAGCTTAAAGGCCACCAGATCATAGGATCATTCCTTACAATAATTAAAATTTCACTGGTGTATCACCACCTGAAAAATATAACCAATATCTTATATTTTGTTCATTTTACCACTTCAAAACATGTTCTTAATAGGAGAAGAAGCTGTAATTCTTCAATCACTTTTGCTTTCCCCAAAACTTAAGCAGTAGTTGGAACAAATGAGACATGAGGAGTTACTTGTAGGATGAAACATGATATGCGTTTGGTTCATCTTTGAGTCCTCAGTGTATAGCAAGACTTTTACACAGACTAGGTATAAAAACTTGACTTTATTACAAATAAATAGCTGAATAAGTAAACACAATAACCTTTTCAAAAATTGTGAGAGATAACTCAGATCAGAGACTTGGTAGAATTTTCTAGCTAAAACTTTCATAGTGATAAAGATTCAACAATGTTTTGCTGGACACAGAAATATAGTAAGCTAATAACAAACCCAACAGTGTTTCAGTCCTATTCTTCATAATGTACCATAGAATAAAAGGGACTTTGCCCAAGTTAAATTGGGGATCTTAAAAATGTAGAGGTTTTCTTGATGTAGTGTGGCCAGTGTTAGAATGAGGATTTTCACGAAGAGCAGACAGGAGGATCAGCAAAACATAGAAGGAGTCATAATCACAGAAGCGGTGAGGAATAATTCGGACTGAAATCTGAAGATGTTATGGTACTGGTTTTGATGATGAAGCAAAAGAACATAAGTCACAATATTACAGTTATTTTTATAAAACTATGTTTGTTTCTCAGTTTCTCTCTTAACCCAGCCATCATACAAATATTTGAGACTCTTTTATATATGTTTAATAATAAGGTTCACAACACAATACATGAGCAGCTATTACTCTCTTTTTAACCCTTTAGACTAATCTGGTTTACTCCCAACCTACATCACAGAAATACTTGCACTTTGTAGTTTTTCTAGCTGAGCATTCTCTTCTGGTTGCTCCAAGTTGGCTGCACACTGCTGAACCCCCTGCTTTCTTAACTCTACTTCCCCTACCTGGCAGGAAATCCATCCCTATTCTCTCCCCTGCTCAGCAATTGGATGGCAGCTGCTATATTGGCATATCAAAGGAAAATTGGGTAGCAGTGTTTACACAACATTGAGACAGGAGATTCTCAGAACAAGGAATGCAACCAGATATGGGGTGCAGAAATCAGCATATGAATTACACAATAACCTTGTGTCTACTGTCAAGAAAAATAGAAAGACTCTAGTAGCTGTGAAGGAAAGTAACTAGATTCATCTTGATTTGGCCAGACAGAATACTATTCTGTGCACCTGTATTAGGGTTCTGACAGTCAACACTATAGAAATAAATATCAGGTCTTTTTCATAATTGGTATCAAAAGGAAAAAAAGGAGATTAATAATGTGGGTTGAGGGGTGAAGATGGAACAAATGTTTAAATAGATTTATTGAATGTTTGGAAAGATTCTGGAATCATGAATTTTATTTGCCACATTATATATATGTGTATATATGCAAGTGTGGATGTACATAATTTATGTACTTTTTTCATACTGCTTCTTGTATTTGTTTGTGGCCTGTTATATTTAAAGCCAAAAATGTTTTTATCCCTTGATCTCACTTACAATCTTCATTTTTACTCAGTAGCCTTTAAATTGTACATGACTTTACTCCATAAAAGCACTTGCCCTATAACTAGAACTTGTTAGGGCAATTCCTCATGAGCTGAATGTGAGTCAATAAATTGCAGTTGGAAAGCAATGTTTTCCAGCTCTAAGCAAACCATCACATTTGCTGTTGAAATATGAATAATAAATCAGCATCATGTTTACATGTGATCACTGATGGGAATTCAGATCCAGGCTCCACCCAACCCTGTAAAATCAAAATTTGCATTTTAATGATTCTCTGGTAACCCTACACACATTAAAGTTTGAAAACCATTTGTTTGTTTCAACCACTTGCTTTTTCATTTTTCAAAAAGAACATTTTTTAAGAAAGTAAAACAATTTTAAGACAAAAATTCTTGCCTCACCCTTCTTTAATGAGGAGTTCTGTTAGGTAATTTTGTTTCCCTTTTGCCTTTTATTTTGCAGCCTTAGTAATAATATTTTAATTAATTTCTTTTTCAGAAATCAGAAAATGCACAGAATCTTTGACTTTCACCAAGCCAATATCAGAAAGATAGTGTCATTATAACAATAATACTTAATCCTTAAATTTAAAGCAGCTATTCTGTGTTTAATGGAATGTTTTACCTTTAATTATGATTGCTGAATAGCAAAAGAAGAAGTATAATCCATGTTGATCTGTGACAGCATTACTCATGCTATCTTCCTAGTAGAAAATGACTTGCTTTAGAAATATTCTACTTGAAGTCTCTGTTTGGATGTCTGCTGGCATACTTTTTAACTGTATTTTATTATTTTGATTTCTTAAGCCTCTTTCTCCATACTCTACCCCACTCCTTCCAACACCTCAACACCAGGTAGAAGAAAAATAAAAGTGTTAGTTGGAGAGAGGACACATTTCTCTTAGCTAATTCCTGCTAAAGTCACTGGGTTCCTTGTGAAAGTCCAATCTTTGTTTCAGGATATCTCCAACTTTTCTCATCAACAGCAACCAGGAAGAGCAGAGGGGAACACAAGCTACCTTCTTCTTTCTCCTAGCCTCCTCTCTGGGCCCTGGTCTTTATTCCCTCTCCAGAGTCCCCAGAATTAAACTATCTGCAGCTGGCAAAGAGCCCCTCTCAGAGCCTGCACCAGACAAATAATCTGCTGCTATAGACAATCTGAATCAGTCTCATATCCCACACCTGGGATAAAAACAAAAACATGTTTACATATCATAAACCAAAAACTCCACATTAGATGTCCATGAAGTATTTGTTGCCTTTATATCATTTGGTTGAAGAATATGCGTGATAGAAAAAAGAGAATCCAAGGGTTAGAGAAAGCACAAACGTCCTCAAAATGATATCTGCAAAGAGTTAACTCTTGTTGAAATGAAAAACAATCAAAAATTGACTACACTGAATTATAAATGAAATAACATCTTTATATGAACTGGGACAATAGTTTTAAAAATGATACTACATGGCAATGTATCAAAGCAGATATTAAGACTCACAACCAAGCCTTTGGCAGAGGGAGGGAAGTAATAATAAAAATAGGGGAAGTTAGTAAGACTTGGGGAGAAGAAGAGCTCCACAAAGACCAAACTGAGCAGGGCACA
>CM053766.1:8403522-8427040 GCA_028658305.1 Pachyuromys duprasi | reverse complement strand
TATTTTACATTTAATTCTGAAAATAAAATTAGAAATAAAGCAGGTCAGGAGATTCTTTAAATATAACATTCTTCTGTACAATGGTAATACCACATCAAGTTGGGTTAGAACAAAACAAAATCAGAACAGAAACAAGCAGAAAACAAAAGAACTTAATAAAACAATTTAATAAAAGGTGAAGAGATATGAGGAGTTATGCTTATATGAAAAGATTCTTAGATATCATAGTAGCAGGTAAATGAATGAGCACCACTAGAAAAATTTTAACTGAGAAAATAGTATTCTAATTATAAGAATTTGATAGCATTTGATATGTTGCAGATGTAGAATGTAGAAATGCTCTGTAACAGTGGTTCTCAACATGTGGGTCAGAAACCATTTTGGGGTCAAATGACTCTTTCACAAGGATTGCTTAAGAATACTGGAAAACACTGATATTTACATTACAATTCATATCATATATGTATTATATAATTTTTAGGAAACCTAAACAATTTTTTCTTAAAAATTATAAACTTTATTATATATAAAATACCGCACTGAGGTGAACCAAACCAAAGGCCACCATAGCTCACTAAGCATTTAGAATAGTCATTGTGAAGCTGTGGAAAATCACATTACATTTTCTATTTAAATTCAAAATAATTTTTCTTTCATGCAATATGTTCGGATTATGGTTTTCTCTGCCCTGACTCCTCCAGATCCAACTCATTGCCACACTGACTGATATTCACGTCATTCATTTTATTTCTCATGTCAAACAAAGAGGCGATGGTGGTGGTACATGCCTTTAATCCTAGTATTTGGGAGGCAGAGGCAGGCAGATCTGTGATTTAGAGGCCATCCTGGTCTACAGAGTGGGTTCCAGCACAGGCAGGACTACACAGAGAACCCTGTTTCAAAGAAAGAACAAAAACAAGCCAAACAAACAAAAACACCACAACAAACAAACAAGCACTGTAAAAACAGTAATAACAAAAGTATTAAGTAAAAACAAACCAGAATAAAGGAAACAAACTAACATTTAAAAAAAAAGAAAGAAAAAATAAGAAAGAAAGAAAAAGAAAAAGAAAAAAATGCAGACACCAGGACACACACACATGTACACACAGAGATAGGAAGGTCTGTAATGAAACGAAAAGCCTCACAACCCATTGTGAGACAAAAGCCTTTCATAAGTACGGCTGTATCTGTCTTGTGTTAGCCATCTACTGCTAGCCACAGGTCTTGTTCTTAAGCGTGGTTTGTGTATCCAATGATACTCTCTTGGAGTAAACTATTTTTTTTCTTTATAAGCAGTTATCTAATGGCAATGAAGTGTGGATGAGGGGTGGGGGCTGTGTTGGCATTTACTCAGTGATGGACGCTTTCTGCCTGAGGCCTGTGTAGGCCTTATGCAGGTTCTCACAGTTTCTGTGAGTTCTTCTACACATTTGTCCTGTTGTATCTAGAAGACCTTGTTTCCTTGGTGGCTTCCATTCTCACTGAACCTTATAATGTTCTGCAGAGATTCTTGAGCCCAGAGGAGAGGAATTTGATGGATATATCACATTTAGGACTGAGTGTTTCCTCAGTCCTTCCTGACTAAGGTTTTCCTCTGTGCATTTTCCAATTTTGGATCTCTAGTTTTCCTATCTGCTGTGGGAGGCAGCTTCTCTGACTATGGCTGAGCAAGGCACTGATGTATAGGAACAGCAGAATGTTGTTAGGAGTTCTTTTATTGGTATGGTCCTTTAGCATGACAGTAGTATTTTCTTTTCCCTTAAGTGTAAAGCCTATCTACTTTCGGGTTCTTTCCTATCCAATAAGTATTTGCCACAAGTTTCATCTCATGGAGTGGGATTATATTTTCCAGTAGTTGAAAATCACATAAATATATATCACAAAACATCATTCCATAAGGCTAAACTGAATGTAATTACAAGGATTTAATACACAAAGTTGTTTAGGAGATACATGACTTTAAATTGCTTAATGTGCTAGGAGAATAATCATGTGTCAATCATGCCTTTTCTAGGAAATAAATCCATAAAAAGTGATTTTATTGATATTAACAACTTGACAGTTCTGCATGTCAACATTAGCAATTAAAAGCAAACAAGTTATAATCAATAGGTACAGGAAAGCAGATCCATGTTTTAAAAAGTACTAATACAGGAAGAAAGTGAATGATGATAGATGATTGGTAAGCATGTATATGAAGGTTGGAATACCAGAGAGATGGTTGACCCTTATGCAGAAGAGAACCTGTTACTATTTTGAAAAAAACAGTGTGTATCTGTATCGGTATCGGTATGGGTATCTGTTTTTGTATATGAATATGTATATGTATGGTGCAGTGAAACATTGGGCAATGCATTGGGAGTCTTGTGGAAAAGTCATGTCAGGTGTCTTGCATGGGGTTCAAGAAAAAGAGGTTACGATACGTAATAAGTGATGTCACAATGATGTGTGAGTGAGGGAGTAGAGCATTTTAATGAGTAGACCTGCCTTACCTTGTCTTCATGAGTGATAATATGATGAAGCAGTGCACAGTTTAGAAACCTGATTATACCATGCTTTGTATATGCGTCCATATGTGTGTTGCAATCTTCAGATTCATAAGTTAGGTACAGAAGCTGAGAAAGAAAGAGCCAAATTAGTTAGCTGTCACTTATATGTAACTGCTATTTTTTAAAAGCGTAAAATAAAGGTATGCTGACTGTATTGTCTTCTCAGCTCTGTGGCTGTTTTTTAACTGTTGCTTCCATGCCAGAACTACAGTTTCCATTATGAATATTTTAAATATCCTCTTTAAACATGGCCTACTTTAGTGCCTCAAGAGCAGTTCACTCAAGAGGTTAATGTGAGAAAGTAAATCACTACCTGAGTTAACATTGCCGCACTGCCAGTGCGAAAAGATGAAGAGACTCGTTATTAAAACAATAACAGTAAGTGAGGTTTAAAAGACAAACTTATCCTTATTTCATGTGTCTGAATATGTTTTTTGCGTGTACGTGTGCATGCCATGTGTGTGCCTGGTGTCTCAGAAAGCCTGAAGGCTGTGACAGACACCCTGGAACTGGAATAACAGATGGTTATGAGTCACTTCATAGGTGTTGGGACTCAACATACTTCTTCTGTAAAAATAGCAAGTGTTCTTAACCATTAAGCTGTTTCTCCAAATAGGACTTTTACATATGAAAATAAAGTTTTAAAAATCCTTATAATACTTTGTAATACTTGATTCTGAAGTATATTATTCTAGATCCTATTTCTGAAAAGTGGATTACCAAAGCAGGCAAACCAGTTAGCTTAGTATCTTAATGTTGAATTACTAGTTCTAAGCACAGTTTTTCTTTATTGACAAATTTTTATTGAAGCTTACATGTCTGCCTACATAAAAACAATACTAAATTAATGGGTTCCAAATAGGGCTGTGTGGACTTCTACGTATGATTTAAATAAAAATTGATTACAAAAGTGAAATGATGGTGAGTGTATCTTTGAAAATAAGTTGTAGTTATATTTTGTTATAAATCAAGACTGTTTATTGTGTTACATAATGACTTTTAATCTATAATAAATATGTGACACATTTTAACCAAATGCAATACCAACTTCATGTAATTTTGTCACAATATATTTTATTGTTCAAAGAGTTCACCATATATGATTAATTATGGGGAAATATAAAACCATGTTTTCATCAGTCCCAAGCCATAGTCATCAATTTGAGGAAAAAATGAAAATCCAATGGCATATTTTATATAAAAGATTGCCACTGGAAAAAAAAAACTTCATGGTCATCTACCTGAGGACAGTGGAGTTTAGGTTTTTAGCCAAAACTACTTACTTCCCAGTGGTCAAAAGAAAGGAGCTAGAGGAAGGGACTAGAGCCCTAATACCTCCTTCCAAGGTATGCTCCAGATTTAAAATTTCTTTAAATTAGAGCAAAATTACTATGTATCATCCACCTCCCAATAAGAACACAGGCTGATGAATCAACTTTCCACAATGAGACTTTGGCAGACACTTGAGAACCAAGCTGTAATAGGTATTAGCTAACTAATTATGTAGAGATGTGAGCCCAGGGCTTCTAACACAATCATTTGTAACCCTGACTAATGCTAATACTTACGGAGCTCTTAATATAAAGACACTTAACCTTACTTTTGAAAATTACAATTGAGAGCCTCTTAGGCAGAGTCTAAGAAATAGCATTAATATTTTGTAATTCAAGTGAACAAGAATGTTTAAAAAACTGTCTTCTATGACTCATTGGCTTGTGAAGAAGACACAATTGGATTTATTCTAAGAACATCATAGCAATTTCCCCTAAATACGCAGTGGTAATTGATGGAGGATACTTTGACCATTACATTTCTTTTTCCAAAACTCATTTTTAAGACTGGTTTTGCTTTTCATTTTGCGTTTTGAAAGCAAAGGAAAACATAATTCCTTTTACAAAGCACAAGTTACAAAATAAGTGAACCGATGGAGATAACTGTAGAATTGTCATAATATGGTCCACAATTGAAAGTACTACTTAGGCATAGGGGATTTTGCCTAATTTTCAATAAGTCACATGTTTATTATAGAAAGTAAACTATGAGTTCAGAGGTAGCATTCAAAATCTAAACCAAAAAATAATTAGAACAGTGTAATATTATTTCTCTTTTTTGGATTCGATATATATGAACTTTGTTTATATCATTCCTTCCTTTTTAAGCTCCCTCAAACTCTTCCTGTGCCCCACAGATGTCCTCTTTTAATTCAGTTTTTATATCACATATACACTAAACAAATTAAAAAATAAATAAAACCTCCTGAGTTCATTTAATATGCTTGCATGGATATGTTTCAAGGGCAGACTGTTTGGTACTGGGAAATCAATTAGGGCTTCATCCAGAGGAAGAATGGTTCTTTCTCCCTTAGAAGTCATAAAGATCTAGTTGTTAATGTACAAGTGAGGCCTTGCTAGATTTCTGCTACCAATGTTCAGCTGCCAACTGGTTTTGTTATCGTTTAGGTCTTTAGGAATCATATTGTTGACATTTCGTTGTTGTAGCTTCCATGTCATATATAAAAGACAGCATCTTATAGTGTACCCACTGGCCATCTGGTTCTTAAAATTTTTTTCCAATGTCTCTTCTGTGGTATTTCTTGAGAATGTAGGTGTAGGAGTTACATTATAGGTATATCATTTGAGATTGGGCATTCCAAAATCGGTCATTATCTGAACTATCCAAGTTGGTCTTTGATGGAAGAAGGCTCTTTAATAAGGAGTAATAGCTAAACATTTTTGTAGGTATAATGATAAATATTTAGAATGCAGTCAGCCATTATACTGGAGTAAGAAGCAGCAATACTATGCTCTGCTCTAGGTTCCATGACCTTGCCAGCTACTGATAGGCTTAACGGGCTTGTCATGAATTTCCTCTTATTGTGCAGGCCGTATTTCAATTACACAGCTATACATGCCACCAGGATATGAGTGCCACAATTCACCCTTCAGGATATCTTACTGTACTGCTCATTGTTTTGCATCAGGATGTCGGGAATCAGGCAGGATTATAGGTTGTTTTTCTCCCTGATTTTTGTCATTGAGACATTTGTAGAACCAGTCTAAGATCACAATTGGATGATATGCAGGAAGACTTAGGACACTAATGTCCATAATCATACATGTATGTATATATATATATATATACACACACATATATATATATGTGTGTGTGTGTGTGTGTGTGCGCGCACGCGCGCGCACATTCCTGAATATGTATATATACATATGAAACCAAGAAAATGACTATGAAATAGAACAGTAACTCAGCAAAATCCCTTCCTTTCAGAACGGAATAGTGCATACAAACAGAACCAGTTCTCCCCCAGGAATCTCCTTGCAAATAAATAGAAAGTAGTCCATTACTAATCATAGAACCATCTGAAACAAAAGGATAAAAACACGTAAGTTGCCCAGTGCAAGCACCTCTTGTTTCTCCCACAAGGAAATGAATGGTCTGACATCAGGAACTACAAGCCATGCCATGCCTTAGTCTTCTCATTGTAAGAAGGGACATATATTGGAATTTTAAGGAAACAAAATGTTTAAACATGATGAGAAAACAACAAGATGGTGGAATTATACTTTGTTTGAATCTAAATCATATACATAGGAAATTTTAAGGACATAAACAACAAAATCTTTCAAAGGAAGAAATTCCACTAGTTAGCACTTACATGAGCTTTCACATGCTGGCATACACTATTTTCTATAAATAGATGCCAAGTACGAGGTTCCTTATATTTACTGGGTCTTCAGAAGAGAAACCAATGCATTGCTCTTTGTGATAGTACTTGTGAGCCCTAGAACAGGGTATTTGTCTAATTCTCAACAAAATTTTAATCAAGGAAATCAAGTTAAGTGCATAACAATCAAATATAAGACTCATTTAATGTATCAAAATGCAGTCTAAGTCACTGCTGTCTCATCAGCTCCAAATGAAAAAACTGCATCACTTACTCGGTGGCCCACATAGCATCATGAAAGGGAGTGTTGTGACTGTAGAGCCAAAGGACCCAGAGAGCCCTAAAACACTGTCTTCTGGATGAAACATTCCATATCAAACATGAACATTCCAAGGTATGGCCACCTACACATGAAGGACAAATGAACAGCGAGCGACATGAAGGTAGTATGGGAGCAGAGGTCAGAATGGTAAAGCAATGAGTTTACTGGGATTATTTAGAGGAATAGCTGTGGCAGGTTACTTACAAGAGCATGGAGAACTTACAGGCAGCTGCATATCATTTCATAGATATCTAAATATGCATCTTTTCTTATACCCATAGACACAAATAAATTATTGTTTTAAATACAATACATAAGATAAATTGGGGCTATAGAGTTGGAAGAGTTAACAGCAATTGGTGCTCTTGGGAGGGCACAGGTTTTGTTTCCAGCATCATGTGGCAGCTGACAACCATCTGTATGTAAGTCCAGCTCTAGAGAATCCAACTGCTTGTGGCCTTACCGGTACCTGGAATTATCATACATATATACGGGTACAAAAGTGAAAAACAAAAGAAAACTGAATAAGATAAATTATATTTATTATATACTGAACTGCATAGGATCTTCAGGAAAACCTAACATGGCTTTGTAAGATCTAGGCAATCTAAGCAGGATTTTAATTATCATTATCTTTCTTAAGTACATACTCTTTATAATTATGTCTTAACTTGGCTTAGCTTAGACAATGACTTAACATTCAACTACCTTTCTTTTACAGCCCAGGCCCATAAGCCCAGGGTCACACTGCCCATAATATGCTGGATTTTTCTACTATGTTAGCAATCAAGAAAATGCTCCCACAGACATGCCGACAGGCCGGTCTGATGGAGGCAATCCTCGATTTAGATTCCTTCTTCCCATGTATATCGAGGTTTGTGCCAAATTGACAACTGAGGCTAACAATGACAGCTTGAAGTATGACTCCCCTGAACAGGACATAGTACATGCTGTACCTACTATCCGGAAGCTCACCTTCCCTCTCTGAACATTGGGGCTCAATAACATGGTGATATTTCAAGCAAAGGTCAAATTGTATGACTATCCCATTACCAAAAATAACCTAAGAAAGTAACACACTAGCACTCTACCTTCACCTCCATTTTTATGAAAATTTAACTCTCTGGAGTTTGCTGGTCACAAGGAAAGTAGAATTTCTCAAATTTAAGTAATGAGTTTTCCATAACTTTAGGCTTTATGTGGGTCCACCAGTTAGGCTAATGGGGGATGTCTCTGACACAGACTATGCCACCTGCTTTTTGATCACTTCCTCCTGATGGGACTTCCCTACCAGGCCACATGGGAGGAAAAATGAATGCAGTCCTTAGGTAAATAGATGAGCCAAGGTGTGTGTGTGTGGGGGGGGAGGCTCCCAGATTCTGAGGAACAGAGGAGAGGGGATGCAGGAGGGAGGGTGGGACTGGACAGAGAGGAGGGAGGGTCCTATTACTGAGATGTAAATTGAAAATTAAAAACAATTAAAAAACAAAACAAAACAAAAATAGTTTTTAAAAACGAGTCGCTATCCAGAACTGCCAACCGAGGAGCTTGCGTGAGCCTGGCCTAGGACCTCTGCATATCTGTTACCTTCGTGTAGTTTGAGCTTCCGGTGGTACTTCTAAAAGTGGGAGCAGGAACTCTATGTTGTCTGCCTCTGGGTCTCTTTTCTCCCTAGTGGTTTGCCCTGTCTAGCATTAACAGAAGAGGAAATACCTAGTCTTACAGCAATTTGATATGCAATGCCTGGTGATACCCATTGCAGGGTAATGGTGAGGGGGAAGGTAGCAGGAAGGAATGTGAAAAGAGAAGGGTGGGGAAAATTCCATTGGAATGTAAAAATAATTAAATAAAATGTGAGTGAATTCAATATTATAAAAATCATTATTGTTTTTACAGAATTATCTTAAATCAGACATTACAAGTATTTCTAATTTTAGCATGCAATACTTTGAAAATATAATGTGAAGTGGCCACAAAATTTTCATTTATGTATTTAAGAATACTTTGATTGGTTCCATATCAAATCAAAACAAAATAAACAAACAAATAGTAAACACAACATAGTTACATGCAATAAATTACTATGAATTTTTCCTTTTTTTAAAAAAAGTATAACTTTATTTTCATTGCAATATATTCACATTGTATCCAAGCTGGCCCCTTCATCTTCTTCCATCCCACCCTCCCTCCCCCCTCCCCCCCCATAGCCCAACCCTTGTCCACTGATAGAAGTCCTCCTCCCCTACTTTCTGACCCTAGCCTATCAGGTCTCATCAGGACTGGCTGTATTCTCTTCCTGTGTGCCCTGGAAAGGCTGTGTATCCCCACCCCAGAGGGAGGTAATCAAAGATCTGGCCTTTAAATCCCTGTCAAAGACAGCCCCTATTTCTCTTACCAGGGAATCCATTAGGAGACCTTACTTTCTATGGGCTACATCTGAGAGAAAGGTCTAAGTCCTCTCCATGCATGCTCCTTGGTTGGAGCATCAATCTTTGCAGGCACACCTGGGGCCAGATTTTTTGGTTCTGTTGATCTCCTTGTAGAGATCCTGCCCCTTTAGGTCTTTCTATCTCCCCCTTCCTCTATAAGATTCCCTGTACTCTGCCCAAAGTTTGGCTATGATTCTCAACATCTGCTTTGATAACCTTCTAGATAGGGTCTTTTAGAGGCCCAATGGTAGGCTCCTGTCCTATTTCCTGTCTTTTCCCACTTCTGATGTCCATACTATTTGGCCTTCTGACTGAGGATTTGAGCATCTTACCTAGGATCCTCCTTGTTGTTTAGCATCTTTAGGATTATAGATTTTAGTATGTTTATCCTATATTATGTAGCTAATATCCACTTATAAGTGAGTATATACAATGTATGTCTTTCTACTTCTGGGCTACCTCACTCAGGATGATCTTTTCTAGTTCTATACATCTGACTTCAAATTTCATGATAATATACTATGGTAGAAAAACACTTAAAGAAATAATCAATGTCCTTAGTTATTAGGGAAATGAAAATCAAAACCACCCTGACATTCTACCTTACACCCATCAGAACGGATAAGATCAAAGTCTCAAGTGACAACACATGCTGGGGAGGATTTGGTAAAAGGGGAATCCTCTATTGCCGGTGGGAATGTAAAATTGTACAATCACTTTGGAAGTCAATCAGGCACTATCTCTGAAAACTGGGAATAGTGCTCCTCAAAATCCAGCTATACCACTCATGGGCATATATCCAAAAGAAGCTCAAGTACACAACCAGGACACTTGCTCAACTATGTTCATAACAGCTTTATTTGTAATAGCCAGAATCTGGAAACAACCCAGATGTCCCTCAACCTTAGAATGGATACAGAAATTGTGGTGCATTTACACAAGGGAATACTGTTCAGCAATTAAAAAGCAAGGAAATCATGAAATTTGCAAGCAAATGGATGGAACTATGAACTTTTATAACAGGATGTACTTGTCAGGGAAAAAAACTGTGGGACATTCACATCTGTTTTTCTTTGAAACAGAAGGATGGTGTGGTGAAAGGGAAAACACCACATGTGAATTATATTGCTTTCCTTTGTTATTTAAGAGCTAATTGGACACAGATAGCCATGATTTCAAGTGGGAATTTTTAATTGATTATGGGATGTCTTTTCTATCTGAGTTTTATCTTAAAATGGACTACAGAATTTTTTCCTTTATTATGAATTTGTTCCACTTAGCAAGGTCAGAGAGGGAAACGTAAAAGGATGGTTGTTTGAGAAAAAGAGTTAGTTTTCTCAGAATTTGCCCAATGTTATTGTAAGAGTTTCAAAAATACTCCTATAACTGTTTTAATAATTTCCAGAATTTCCTTTGAAACTCACATTGAGTTTCTAGTGCTCATATTAGTTTTTACAAGTATCAGTTTTATATTTCTTGTTCAGTTTTCTTTTTTAATTCCAATTAAAAGAAGATTTCCATTCATGATCTTTAATTCTATTTTCTGGACTTCTATTTTAGCATGTGGAAAAAGCACCAGTTTGGAACCAAATGTTTCCTTCAAGGAAAGCACATAATTAAGTTTTCTGTAGCTTCGTTTTCATATTTTTATTTTACCTACTTAAAAGTTTAATTAAAGTATGTAGTTAATCAAGAGAAACCTGGGGAAAACACGGCCTGCAGTTGTCTTGTCCACTTACATGATTCTCTTAAAAACAATTTAGGGAAAAGTCCATTTGGAACAGTGTGAATGCTGTGTCCACAGGCTCATGTAAGACTGATTGTCAAAGCCACATGCTTGGAAAGTGACTATTACCTAAGTGCTAAACAGAATCACTCTGAGGAATTTTGTGATCAAAATGAGCTTAAAAGTTCTATGTAATTCTAAGTGAGAGTTCCAACACTGAGATAGTTGATTATAATAAAACGATCGTTAAATACAGGGAACCATGGGTTGTTTTTACCTAGATGCCCCGAAAGGCATGCACCATAGGTTTTTCAGGCTACAATCTATAGCTTCTGATGCAGATGTGTCTTCCAGTTTCTGAGAGACCAATGCACTCCCTCAGGCAGGGAAGCACTCAGGCATCCTTGTGTTTCTCTGTGAGTTCCCTTAGTGGACAAGAAAGCATGGAGCTTGACAGGACAGTTGGTCTTAGGCATTCATCTTGTGTACCCTGTGTAGCTTGCAAACATTGTATCCTGGCAACTACAGCTGCATTGATCTTGGGCATTGTTATTGTATTCTCTTTCTGATAAAGGTATAAACAGTCTGATCGCTTTCAATGAAACTGTAACAGCCTCAGTTGTGCTGTGGCGCCACCAACTTGGAATAATTTAGCTCTCTAAAGCCATATCAGGTGACCTTTGCCTTGTAAGTAAGCACTGGCGCTAATAATTAATATTAGTTATATTTATATTTTTAATATTCTACTGTAAGAAATATATTTTTCATTACACAGTACCATTCATTACACTGTAGCGTGACTTTATAACCACGTATTATACAACACTTGATCCATTATTTAAAAGATTACTTAATTTACACTCCTGTGTCTTATAAATTAGGAGTGAAAAACCATAAAATATTGCTGTTATTATTTAGAAGTCCAATATTTCTTCATTAATGCAATTAAAATCCTTGAGAACTAAACAGTTTACCCAGTGCAGCAAGTCTTTAATCTCAGTCAAATATTCACTGGATTTTAAGCAGAGATACAATGAAATAATTCATTGCATGATAAAAACAGAAGACTGAAAATTCACATGTATGAATGACTACAGTGTTAAAACCCCCTGGAAAGCCAGGCTGGATGGAGCACGCCTGTAATCCTAGCATTCTGGGAGGCATAGGCAGGCAGATCGCCGTGGCTTTGAAGCCAGCCTGGTAACAAAATGAGTTCAGGGCAGCCACGGGTGCACAGAGAAACTCTGTTTGGAAACAAACAAACAAACAAAACTTCTTGGAAAAATTGAGTTCTTATTAGATTTATTATATTATTTTAATAGTTTGAACATCAGTTATTTGAGTTTAGACATTTTGGTATGTTGTGAGGGAATAAGAAAGGAACTGTTTTGTTGTTCTTGTTCAATTAAATATGATTAATTCCATTATGTTTAAATATCTTTTGTTTCCCATTGCAAACTTTAAACTGGCTAACTAATAAGTTGTCTAATTCACTGTTTTGTTCAAAGAAAGGATTTAAGGAGAAATAAGCAGTATATGAATTTAAAAAAAATTCTGAGTGGTCTAGTAGTTAAGAGGAAGGTGGGCAGACAGAAATTTCATTTCCTTCCAATATGTGGACCATAGTCTTTTACGTTTAATTGCAGTGACATTTTCTGATAAAGGAAGCTTTTTGGTGAGAAAATGCTCATGCAAAGAATGAGTCCTTTAATGTCTCAAAAAGATTTGCTGGTATTTAGCAGTCTGTTCATAACAATTAATCTTCACAACCTAATTTGTTTATTCCTTATGCTATATATGGAGAGCTTGCAAGATTCAGTCTTACAAACCAAATTAAGACAAATAACACAGACTTCAAATTGTGGCATTATTTCTTTTATGGAAATATTTAATTTTAGATTATAATAAAATCGTGTCTGCTTTTCCCTTTCTCCTTCTAACGCCTCTCATATACTCCTCCTTCCTCTGTTTCAAATTTATAGCTACTGTTTTTACATTAATTGTCATTACATGTTTTCATGTACATGTATATACACATATATTCCTAAGTATGACTTGCTCAGTTAATTTTACTTTTATGTATGTTTTCAGGGCTGACCATTCGGTACTGGATAGACAGCTGGTGTTCTCTTCCCTGGAGAAGACTGTTTCTTCTGCTTCAGCACTCCTTCATTTGCCTGTAGTTCTTCGCAAAGGGCTGAGACCTAGCGGACTTTTCTTCTTCACTTTGCAGAATCTATTGGTGCCTCCCTTGGTCAGCTCCTGTTTATACAGTCATGGGTGTAGCTTTTGACATTCCTGAGAGACACAATCTTGCAGAAAATAAATCTTTTTGGCTCTAACAGTCTTTCCACCTTATCTTCAAAAATGTTCCCTGAGCCTTAGGTGTAAGAGCATTTTTTTTAAATATCTAATATATCTTGAATGAATAGTAAAACTCCTTCTACCACTGTACTTAGAAAGAATCAGTCATGAGGTGGTGGGTAAGTTTCTCATCCCCTAGGAGTACTCACTGCTCTTGCAGGGGTTCACAGCTTGCTCTTGGCAGCTTAGAAACCACTATGATTCTGGTTCCAGGGGATCCTCTGCACTCTTCTGACCTCCACAGGCACCAGGTTTCCACATGACAGTAAAGTACTAAGATCAGCAACAACAAAAATATATTTAAAAAAATCAAAATCTATGAAAAACTAAGTAACAAATTTCATATAAAATAATTTAAATGAGTCTTGCAGTAAAATATCTTATGGCACAATAGTAAAAATACAATATATAAATACAAAGCATGACTTTTATAGAAATTGTATATATAAGTTCTATACTACTTAAAAATAATAATTCCAAGAGAAAAAAATTAGATTATACAGCTTGGAATGTAGCTTAGCTGCAGAGTGCATACCTACAACATATAATACCATCGGTTGAAAGAAAGCAAAGCCTAAATCCAGACCTGGTGGGACACACCCAGTGTCCCAACACATGGGAGACAGAAACAAAAGGATCAGATGGCCAATGCCTTCCTATGTTGCATAAAGGGCTTGAGGTCAGCCTACAGTTCACGAATTTCTCTGTCTCTGTCTCTCTCACATATGTTCTCTTCCCCTGCCTCTCTTTGTCTTTGTCTGCCTGTTTTTCCTCCTCTGTCGTTCTTCTCCCTATCCCTGTGTCTCCCTGTCTCTCCCTCTATCTTACTGTACCTCTCTGTTTCTGTCACTCTGTTTCTCTTCCTCTGTTTCTTCCTGTGAGTTTCTCTCTTACACACAAACACACAGAAAAACACACACACTACGTGGTGGAATTATAAGACAGAAATCTGAAAAATGACCATATTGAAGACAGGCTGATTTATGCACATTCTATAGAATATTTTAAGATTCCAGATAAGTTTTCATCTTTCATATCATGAAGTGAGAAATCTGTTCTTTTTAAAATAATTTTGAATTTTTATATTAATCACAGGTTATTTACTTTGTATCCCAGCTGTAGGCTCCTCCATCATTTTCTCCCAATCCTACCCTCCCTCCCTCATCTTCTCCCTGCCCCTCTCTACATAAACTGATAAGGAAGGTCCTCCTCCCCTTCCATCAGGTATTTCAGGACTTGCTGCAATGTCCTCCTCTCTGGCCTAGCAAGGCTGTTCCTCACTTGACTAGGTGTGTGTGTGTGTGGGGGGGGGTGGATGTCAAAGAGTCAGCCATTGAGTTCATATCACAAATCCCCCTTCTTGGCCATAGAGGAGTACTTTGCAGCCACTCATGAAGATACCTGATAAATCAGGGTCAGATGAATGGGGAGGAGGTCCTCCCATATCAGTGGACTTGGAAAGGGGCAAGGAGAAGATGGGGGGGGTGGGATTGGGAGGGAATGAGGGAACAAGATATAGCTGGGATACAGAGTTAATAAAATGTAACTAATAATAAAATAAAAAAGGAAATAGTACATGTTCCCCTTACTAGGGTACCCACTCCATTACTGAGCTACCATGGGCTACATCTGAGCAGGGGTTCTAGGTTATATCCATGCATGGTCCTTGTTGGAGATACAGTCTCATAAAAGACCCTCGTGCCCTGATATACTTAGTCATTGTGGAGCTCCTGTCCTCTCCAGGTCATACTAACTCCCCCTTTTTCATATGATTTCCTGCACTCTGCCTAAGATATGGTTATGAGTCTCAACATCTGCTTTGATACACTATTAAGGGGAGTCTTTCAGAGGCCCTGTGCAGTGAGTTCCTGTCCTGTTACTTGTTTTCTCCTACTTCCAGTGTTAATATCATTTATTTCTATGTGAGAATTGATCATCTTACTCCTGGTCCTCTTTCTTGTTTAGCTTCTTTAGGTGTACAGATTTTAGTATGTTTAGTAGTAAGTATCCTATCTTATAGGTCTACTACCCACTTATAAGTTAGTATATACCATGTGTGTCTTAGAATACCTCACTCAGGATGATCTTTTCTAGATCCCACCATTTTCCTGCAAATTTTATGATTTGCTTTTTTTAATTGCTGAGTAGTATTCCATTGTGTAAAAGTACCACAATTTCTGTATCCATTCCTCCATTGAGGGTCATCTGGGTTATTTCCAACTTCTGGCTATTATGAATAAAGCTGCTATAAACAAATGTTGAGCAAATGTCCTTGTTGTGTACTTGAGCTTCTTTTGGATAAATGCCAAGGAGTGGTATAGCTGGATCTTGAGGAGTTGCTATTCCTAAATATCTGGGAAGGTGCCAGATTGATTTCCAAAGTGGTTGTACAAGTTTACATTCCCAGCAGCAATGGGGGAAGGTTTCCATTCCTCCACAACCTCTCCAGCATGTGTTGTCCCTGAGTTTTTGATCTTAGCCATTCTGATGGGTGTAAGGTGTAATCTAGGGTCGTTTTGATTTGCATTTCTCTGATGGCGAAGGACTTTGAGCATCTCTTTAAGTGTTTCTCTGCCCTTCTCTATTCCTCTGCAGAGAATTCTCTGTTTAGCTCTGTACTCCATTTTTTTTAAATTGGATTTATTGCTTTTTAACTTCTTCAGTTCTTTATATATTCTGGATATCTGTCAGATATACAGTTGGTGAAGACCATTTCCTAGTCTGTAGGCTGTCTGAGGACAGTGTGAGGTTCTGTTCTTAGCATCACAGTGTTAAGAATAAATATTACAAAATGAAAGTGCTCCATTTTACAAGTTCCAGTCCCCACTGAGCTCAGTTCCAAGTCTGTGTGTCTTTGAACACAGGAGTGGTTCTACTCTTCCTGCAGCTTTCTCAAAGAGGGTTTCTGTCCTAAGGAACCCTATGGAAGATGCACCCTTTTATCATCACATAAAGGCTACAGGCTGTGGAGACAGTGATGCCTAGGCAGGTAAAGCATTGGCCCACATGCCTGACAACTTAAATTCTAGCCCCAGAATCCAGTGAGGTTGTAGTGTAGACCAGTCTGGCCACCACCAGGTTCTGGTCATGCCCTCTCTAAGGTATCCTAGCCTGACTTCAAACTTTTATGTAATATAGGATGACATTGGTCATCTGATCCTCTCTGAGGCAAGCAGACTTAAAACAGCTTAAAAATGAGATGAACTTATTAAGTGTGAATTAACAACCTTAACTAGAGAGAACAGGGCCCTCTGAATGTCACCAACCATGTCCCTCCAGCTTCCAGTGTAGTAATAGGGTAGAAGACACATACCTGTTAGCTTCATTACCTTTGTTTCAGTAGCCAGCCATTCCTGAGATCTCTGCCAGGATCCCTCCAATGGGTGTTGTCAGAGCAATCTCATCACTAGGGCAACAGTCAAACCCCTGGGACTGCAGCCTGTTTCCTTGACTGATCCAATCATGCTCTGGAGTTCTCCTGTCAGTTTCAGTCAAGCACGACTTTTTCCTTTGTTGTATGTGGCCACTTCACCCACAGCTTGGATCAGAATGATATCTAATTGCCTTTGTGCCTTGTGTCTATGGGAAAATTGTTTGAGTGGAGTGAGATCCTAGCTGCCAAATATCTCCAACTTGGGACTCTTCTTACCCCTATCACCAGGTAAAGGTGGAAGGAAGTAATTGTTTCAACACAGATTTCTCCTCACAGAAGGTTGCCACACCTCTCCCCCCACAAAAGCATACATAGTAATAAATAATGATGATGATAAGGTTTTTAGGAATGAATTATATACAGACTTAATCATGCTAAGGGAAATATGAATGGGCAAGATTAATACATAGAGTAAGCCATTTTAAAATGGGTCCATAAGATAAAAAAGAAAGATGGCAGTTTTAAATTTAAAATGAAAAATGAATTTAAGTTAATAATTGAAATATGGAATTTTTGTTTTATTTTAAATTTTTATTTTTTATATTGATTACAGTTTATTTACTTTGTATCCCAGCTGTAGCTCTCTCCCTTATTCTCTCCCAATCACACCCTCCCTTCCCTCATTTCCCATGCCTCTGATAAGAGAGGTCCTCCTCCTCTTCCATCTGACCCTAGCCTATCAGGTCTCATCAGGAGTGGTTGCATTGTCTTCCTCTGTGGTCTGGTAAGGCTGCTCCCCCCTCAGGGAGAGGTGATCTAAGAGCAAGCTAATCAGTTCATGTCTGAGAGAGTCCCTGTTCCCATTACTATGGAACCCACTTGGATGCTGAGCTGCCATGGGCTACATGTGAGCAGGGGTTCTAGGTTATCTCCATGCATGGTCCTTGATTGGAGTATCAGTCTCAGAGAATACCCCTTTGCTCAGATATTTTGGTTCTGTTGCTCTCCTTGTATATTTTGATTCATTAGTACATATATAGATTATTTCTCAATTGTAGGGGAAAACTGAAAAACTGTTGAATCCAGTACTGTAAGTCATGAGTTATGTTGAAATACATTAATATATTTTGAAAAATATAAAATTTCAAATACACATTTTACACCAATCAAGTTTCTTTTATATACTCTAGAAAATATTGTATGCCACAAAATAGTGTTTTTAGATGAAATAGTGCTTGAAACTGCACAATACGGAAATTTTATTGTAAAAACATGGTAGTGGGAGATGCATAAAATAATCAAAACACATACACAACCCACACCTATGGGAAGAAGTTTTCTATTTACAGTATTGTAATTAAAAAAAAATAAGTCATTTCAGGTTTGTAGTGGCGCCTCAGCAGTGTACTTCAACTTCCAGAGGACCTAGGTGCATTTCCTATCACCCACATGGTGACTCAGAACCACTGGTATCTTCAGTGTTTGAAGACCTAGCATCCATGGTCAACAGTCACGTGCATTATGCACATACATACATAAAGCCAGGATGCGATACTTATAAATTTATAGTTAGAAGGAAAAAAAAAAGCATGGCGATTAAGGAATATTGGAAGGCAGAAAAATGGCTCAGTGTCAAATTGCTTCCTGTACAAACATGACCAGAATTTTGTTCTGTAGCACCAAGTTAAAGCATGCAGTGTTGAACTCTGTAGATTAGATTGGTGGAAACAATTAGATTCATGCAACTCCCTAGCTAACCAGTCCTGACCTTCAGCTGTGCTTTCACTGAGAGAGCATGTCTCAAGAAAAAAAGGAGAACTACAGAGCAAGACACCTGGTATTTATGACTTTCACTTTGTCATACATCACACACAACCACACATGCACATAGACACTTCTCACGTCCACATACATCACATATGACCATACACAATAATAATGATAACAACAATATAATAATAATAATAATCGGAGCTTTTAAAAGAAATTTCTCTTCAAAATGGTATAAGAAAAGCCAATGAAAGGTCGTGTCTATCTTAATTCTTCTTCAGAGATCTCTGGATTTTAATTTTTCATATCACATTGAAATACCCCAAGCCTGCTCAGCAGCTGTGTATAGAACCCTGTTCTGCATCACCAGGCACTCTTAATATACACTCATTTTTCTTTCCTTGGCGATACCTCCTTTACCTGCTGTTTTATTCCGAGTTTGTAATATGGTCTTTGAATTTGCTATTCTTCCTGTCAACTATGTCTCATTTCATGCATGCTGATTTCTGCAATGGAGAGCTTTTGAACCTGGTAAAGCTGCTCTATAAACCGATGCTCCTACAAATATTTTATCAGTGTAACACATGGGGACCAGAACTAACATGCCTGTGAGTGATCATGTCCTTAGTGTAAATCTGGATGTGGAAAACATTTTATAGAATAACAGGGTCTAGATGATTTGAAACAAAAATATCTCACAGCTCATTTTCTATATTTTAAAAAATGATAGATTTCCTGAATCCAGGGAATAGCACATAAAGTATAAATCTAGATTATTTCAAATAGAGTTAAATGATTTTCATTTAACATTTTTTCCTATTATTTCAGTATAATCTTTTATTTGAACTTAAAAAATAAGTTTAAAGAGAAGGTCAATAGTAAAAAGGAGGAAGAAGAGCTGGATTAAAGGAGAAAATAAAAGAAGGAAAGAAAAAGGAGAGGTTATTACTTCCTTTAATTATTTAAAGAGATTAAATACAGGTTTTATAAGTAACTTTCACTCATTAAACCTGCCATGGGATATAAAATATTTCATAATTTATGTAAGTTATGGGGTAATTGCTAACACTATTAGAATATAATTCACAACTATTAAAGAGGTTCTAACGTCTTTTTTTTTAACTTAACTTCAATTAGCGCTGTATAAAGAACTAGAGTCTCATTAGTTTATGGCAAGTGTTATGAAAAAGATCATTGGTGCTGCAGCTTCAAGGCAGGAGACATGTCAACACAAGGCCTGTGCCTTTCGGTAAATTCAGTAATTTTTCTTAACTTTGTTTCTTTTTTTTTCTTTTTCATTAAAAGAAGAGAAATCTGATGTCTGTCTGTGCTAAATGGTAGTCTCTCCTGCTGCACTGACTCACAGTGTGGGCTCTGAAGCAGCAAATGAAATAAACACAATGGCTGGACTATGCAAAGAGCTTGGCAGGATTCCACAGGGCTGCAAGTACAACAAACCACAAACTCCTAGGAAAATCCCGAGGTGATGGAGGACAGATCCTATTTTCCCCTCCCTGAGCACGCCTATCTGAAGGAGATAATGGGCAGAGCTATTGTGGCATGCAGTTCTCTGGTCACCTCTGCACCTCTCTCCCTATGGTTGCTGCTGAGAAAGCCAAATTTGAAGACAAATGCCTCTGAAGAAACAGCCACCGCCATTGGATTTCAGATTTAATCTTTGCTATCATAACTGACACTTCTCTCCCATGAATGTTTGTTCTGTTTCATTTTGTTTGTTTTTCATATAGCTGAGGCAACATTAAAATGAACTAAGGGGATTTTATCTAAGTTGTCTATGTTCCTTTATATATTAGTTTGATTAAATAGGTAGATTTTCTCTTAAATATTAAATAAACAGTCAGAACGCTATTGGTGTTTTCAATTTAGTTGCATTGGCTCTCTTATGAATTGAGTTTTGAATGGGGAAAGAAACAGAATAAAAAAACTGCTTTTTAAATGTATTTATTTATTCAACTTACATCCTCATTGCAGCCCCTCTTCCCCCAGGTACCTCACCTCACAGACTCCTTCCTCCTTCTTCCCTCTTCTCCTCAGAGAAGGGGGAAGTCCCCCATGGCTACCAACCTGCCCATTAAGGGAATGGGATCCAAAGGGAAGAATCAGAGCTAGAGAAGTCCCCTGCTCCAGTTGTTGGGGGGTCCATGTGAAGAACAAGCTGTGCATTTGCTACCTGTGTGCAGCATGCCTAAAACCATTCATTGTATTAGTCATTGTTGGGACAGTGTTAAATAAAGTTAGAAAATTCCACTTCAATTCTTTAAAAGACATGAGAACAAATGGATTTTCACCTTCTTTACAAAACTTGATATCCAGATTATTTAGTGCCTTTTTCTTCTTCTTTTATAGAGATACTTTAATGTGAAAGGTGTCAACATGTGCCATGTATCATGCATTTACTTCCTCTCATTTGGTACTGCTCTAACTTTAGAATACCTTTGATCACACACAAATTAAAAGTTTTGTACTGGTTACCAAAAAAAAAAATTAAGAGAAAAAGATGGTCTCCAAAATAATTGTAATTTGAAGATTAGAAGACTTACCTACAATAGATAGTTTCAATCTTTAGCGTCACTAGAGCTTGCAATAAAAATAATATGAATCAAAATTGGAGTCATCATAAAATACGAAGGTCCACGCATCTCTGTTCAGGTTGAATTCATTTTGTTCTGTTTTATTTTTCAGGCAGGATTGCATTCTAGCCAAGGCTGACCTAAAGTGCTGCGGAACAGGCTGCTGTCGGAAGTAGTGAAAATGTCCATATGGATCTGGTCTCCCAACTGCTGCAGTTGTAGATATGAAACATCAATAGCAGCAAGATTGAGTACTTGAAATTTCATATCTCACACATCATGACTTATGCAGGAGAGAGTTGAAATGGGTGTGTGTGTATTATCAGTTAAGATTTATAATTTTTCAAGGACTTCATTTTTCACATTTTTATTACATTTGAGATTTCTCCTACAAACTTGCCTTGGTGTTATTGCCTTGGGAATTTTGTTAAGTGTAGTTGCTCCTAACTTAGTCCCCCTTCTGTTTCCTATTAAATTCTCCTAAACTCTCAGTTTTCTGTTAAGTTATCTCTTTAGGACATCCGACCTTAACCATATCAAATATCTGCAGAAATAAATACACATCCTTAAGCATGTAATTACAATTTCTCAAAACTAGACGGAAAACAATTATTTAAAGCATAATGAAAAACAAAGTAACAAAAATATTAGGTCAGTGTTAACATGATGTGGATCCAGCATACGTTATTTATCATCATATAGGGAAATACAATGAATTGCCATGTTTTATTAAGGAATATATAATGAGACTGCTAAGTTATTATAAATAATAAAACATATACTATTGTCAATAATTGTGAGTTTCCAGTAGGTGCTTAACTTTTGAGACCAAAACCTAGGCATCATAATTAAGCATTTACATATAATTCCATTAATATGATTTAATATAAGAGCTAAATTTTATGAAAATAATTATTAGAAGTTTAAGAAATTTTTCTTCTATCTCTGAGTCTGTCTACCCCATCTTATAGGTGACTGCTCTGATGTAATATAGCATTCAAAATAAATATATATTTTTTAATTATTCTCATTCATCTTCTGCATTGTTCCAAGAATATTTCAAACATATCTGTGCAGAAAGTTTTCACTTTATTTGCATACAATTTCAATACAATAAAATGTATAATTTATTTTTAGTGTCATTGAAAATCAGTAGATTAAATTCATATAGAACAATTTACTTTAGTTCGTAATATTTTGTATGCACTTATTTAGTATGCGCCTAGAAAGACATCACAAAATTCATTGCAATTATCTAATTTTAATAAATAAAAGCCTCTAACATTCTAGGGAGATTTTTTAATTGTTCAGAAATACAAGTACATTAAAATCCAAATATTAGATTAAATATGTTCTGTGCTAAACTCCAAATAAATCTATAGTCCCAGAAATTTAGGAAGTTGTTCATAAAAATCTCCATTATGGTTCTTTTCATGCAAGGATGCAGAAATTTTAATATGGAGAAAATAAGCAAAACAGACTGGAGGGTGGTGCCCAGTTAGCAGAATAAAATCACCTAATATAAAATGGTGATTTGATTATCCTTCAATATCTATCTACATTTTGACTTTGTGTTCATAGCATCATAACTCGCAACATGTAATGCCAGAGAAAATTCACAGATCATTGAAAAGTTCTTATCACTGAGGGAAAAAGATTGGCATCCTGTGTAGAGGAAGGAATATAAAAAGCTACATATGAAAAGAAGTGTAACTTATCTTGTATTTCAAATGCCAAGATTTTATGTCGTATCACTACACTCCTCAATGTCATTTGTATTTATCTTCCAATTTTTTTATGGAAGGTAAGATAAACTATATTAGATACTGCATGACAGTGCTTGATTTGATTTGGGAATCACTTCTATTTCTATGAAACCAAAATTAGTTTTTGTTTTCCAACTCTGTAGAGTTCTAGATATGCTTGGTTCATTTATAAATTGTTTACTCATTGTGTAAAACTTTCATGAATGCTACCACAGCTGTGTGTGAACTTCATTCCCATACAGTAGCCCTCAAATTCTTTGTATTTGATGGTTAAATTTTCATTTCATCTCTATCCATTCCAATAATTAGGAAATAAACTATGTATCAAAACTAATGTTTTAATCCTAACATCTTCCAAATAACTATTCCTCTCACAAATGTGAAATGTGCCTTTTGCACATTTTAGTACTTGAAAAATGATCCAACTTAATTTTTTCCTTTTGTCAATGGAAACCAAGCATTCATTTGGTTCTGTCATTTTCATTTTTAGTCTATGTTCCTATGGCATGAGATGGCTGACACTAATAGTTCTCAGGTGAGGGCTAGCTATAACATTGCACAATGAAAGTTAGGTACTAGTTTAGTTGAATAATTTTGTTTTCTATTATGTTGCAATATTGTATCTTTATATCAGAATAAACGTTCAATACTTCTTGTGGTAAATGACTCATGATATGCGAAAAATAAGATACACTTTTCCTAAGGATGCATAAAATTCAAGAGTAGTAAGGATTTCAGTCAGATTGCAAAGGTAACAATTATAAAATGAAGCTCTTATATCAAACATTTATCATATGAATTTAAACTAAATTTGCTTGCTTGAAATCTTTTTTCTAAGTCATGAAGACATTTGTATTCATGAAATAATATATACAAATATTGAAATTCCATGGAAACTACTGAAATAAAAAGAAAATCCTAATTTTGAATTATTTTGTCTTTGTTA
>CM053766.1:8390961-8403022 GCA_028658305.1 Pachyuromys duprasi | reverse complement strand
TGTTGGTGGACTTGGAGGGGGCGGGGAGGAGATGAGGGAGGGTTGGGGAGGGTGGGAGGGAATGAGGGAAGGCGCTATGCATGGGATGCAAAGTACCTAACCTGTGATTGATAACAAAAAATAAAAAAATAATGTTAAAAAAAAGAAGACCCAGAAATGAACCCACACACCTATGGAAATTTGATTTTTGACAAAGAAGTCAAAACCATTCAATGGAAAAAAGACAGCATCTTCAACAAATGGTGCTGGTCCAACTGGATATCTGTATGCAGAAAAATGAAAATAGATCCATATTTATCACCTTGCTCAAAGCTTAAGTCCAAGTGGATCAAAGACTTCAGCATGAAAACAGACACACTAAACTGGTTAGAAGAAAAAGTGGGGAAGACCCTAGAACTCATTGGCACAGGAGCCTACTTCCTGAATAGAACACCAACAGCACAGGCTCTAAGATCAACAATCAATAAGTGGGACCTCATGAACCTGAAAAGCTTCTGTAAAGCAAAGGACACTGTCATCCACACGAAAGACAGCCTACAGATTGGGAAAGGATCATTACCAATCCTGCTTCTGACAGAGGGCTAATATCCAGTATATATAAATAACTGAAGAAGTTATAAAGCAAGAAACCAAGTAATCCATTAAAAATAGAATGTAAATGGGGACTACATAGTCAGATTGCTATATCTAAGGCCAAAGCTTTCTCTCTATGACATTTTATATCACATTTTCATTATCAAGACCTCTCTTTTATAAATGAACTATATTCAGTCTCAGCCTTCTCTAG
This sequence comes from Pachyuromys duprasi, assembly GCA_028658305.1. Lineage (NCBI taxonomy): Eukaryota > Metazoa > Chordata > Mammalia > Rodentia > Muridae > Pachyuromys > Pachyuromys duprasi. Next base: position 8,402,235 of record CM053766.1, on the reverse strand, counting down.
AGACAATGTTTAAGCCCGTACTTATTTACTGTTAAAGCATGCATATTTTTAAAACTGGAACTTGGCATGGTACAATGTAAGCAGATGTCTATTAGAGTTTCAGCCTGATAGAAACACTTAAAGAGAGTGTAAAATGCTATGTCCTGGTTCTGCATGCTGCTGTCAGAAAGCTGGAAGGCTCTTTGGCCTTCCTGCGTATTGCTTTTTTCACCAATAAATTTTGCATTTTAATCTGTGTGTATGTGATACCATTCTGTCACTTACTATAAGCATCCTATCTAAAATTATCAAACTAGAAGCATGATAGTCTTGACAAAGGTATTTATTCCAGTTAGCAAATGGTTTTTCCATCACTGAAAGGTAACATATCTCTGACCAGAACTTGCATGACTTTGGAGGACCAAAATCTTCATTTAATTAAACAAAATGACTTTATGTAGAATTACATTACCATAATAAGCCAAAAGTTTGAAAATGGTAATAGGAAAAAAAGTCTCCACAGTATCTGAAACACATAGAAACCCAAGTGTTCCTAGGAGATGAGAGAGCAAAGGTGGAATTGTGAGGGTATGAGGGAGGGGGCTACGGCTGGGATACAAAGTAAATAACCTGTGATTAATATTAAAAAATAGGAAAAAAAAAACAACCAAACAAACCCAGATGTTCCAAGTCGAAAGCATTGTCCTTAGTTCTGTTTACTCCTGTTAGTGGAATTGCTCATGAATATCAGAGCAACCATGGCCCCACTCAACAAAGTGAAATTTTTAATTTAAAAATCCATACACTGATCATCCAAGTATACATTAGGACTTGCTAAAACTACTATGAACAAAATTATAAATTAGCATGGCTTATAGAAAATTTTTAGAAACATACAGCAATATTGGGTTCTGAAGAAAGGCCATCTATTAAATCACTAATACTTTTAGCTCCTGGAGGGCTATTTAAAGAGAGATAAAAGAGAAGCACAAAAAAAGATGCTGTGCTTCACATTCTCAAAACAACCATTAAGTAAGTGTTTTCTAAATAGTATTACCAAAGATGGTTGACAAAATATCCCCAAGGAAGCTATCCTGAATTCCATAAATCTGCTAAAAGTAGTCTTTTATTTTCTAATGTTTAGAGAAAAAATAACATAAATTGCACCAAATGTAAACTTGAAACTTAATAGTGCCTTGTAGTCTTGGATTGTGTGGCTAAGATACCCTTTGGCTCCCATTTCAGCCTTTTGTGTTTCTTTTTGAGTAATCCCAAAATTTCCACTTATTTCTGTCCTCTCTTCCCCAATTCCATCATATTTAAGTGTTTATAATACTACTCTGTGGCAGAGTTTGGTCCCACATTATTTCTAAGTTTGTTTCTATAGATAATGGTTTATATAGATTCTCCATATTCTTGTCTGAGCAAGAGTGATGTAGGAAGTTAATATGCATTAAACATATCGTGATGATTAACAGACAAAAAATAAAATACTATTTGTTATGTTAGCTTTGGCCTGTCTTGCTTGTAGCCCCAAACCATCAACAAATACAGTAGCCATGGTTTGTCACCAGAACCACGTCTTGCCACAGTTACCTTTACTTGCTAAGCAAGAGATAAAAACGAACCAGATATGGCTTGCCATTGGAAGTTATAGGATGCTCCATTTTAAATGCTTTTATTTATTTTTTCACAGTTTTATCTTATAATGTAAGCTTATTATAGTATAACATATCTTATATTCATTATATAAGATATAATGTATGTTTTCATATATATATATATATATATATATATATTATATATCAGTATATTTCTTTGACCCTGGAATGTAGAAATATTTATCTTTGTTGACTCCACAAAACTTAGAGCCACATCTGTAGGAACTCTTCATTTAGTTCAAGAAACACAATAATCTGAATTTACTACATAAATATTTAATTACTCTTCTCTTTATTAAATATTATATTTTCATATGTTCACAAAACTTGGACTTGATAAAGCAATGGTATTTTGATGAGTTTTTCTATGGAGAGTTGTAAACCTGACTCATTTCAATGACTTCAAGTGATTTGAAGAAAATCTGTACTTGTTTCTGTACAATAACATGTTAATATTACAACTTTTGAATATTTGCATACATAATATGCATTTATAAGAACTGTAGTGTATACTATTTATATGGAACATTATCAATTTATCTGACCTAGATTTCATATTCTATTAATCTGGGCTATCACTCATTCTCCTTCAAACTTTTCTAAATTGTATATTCTCTTTACAGAATAAACACCAGGCTGCGACTTTTGTCAGCAATTTTGGGAATGAAAAATAGCTTGGCTATAATAAGACACTGCAGCACATGCTGTTTTACTCATTTGATTTAATTTCTGCTGCTCTGTGTTCATTTTCCCGCAGGGTATCTTGTTGTTATGTGACTGTTATCATTTCTGTCTCTTCTCTGTGAATACATTTATTAACACTGAAGTTATCTGTGTGCATGAACTTAAAATTATTTTTTGTTTTAAGTAACACATTGAAAACATAATTATATAGTGAAGTTTTGAAAGACATACATTGTATAACTCTTAAAACATAGTGCTATAGTTTAGATATATAGTTTAGATCTCCGAATGCCAATTATAAGAGGTTTGGTGACAGATACTGTAGTCTGTGGTGCTTCTGGGATACTATTGAACTGTTGGTAAGTGAAGATTACAGGAATGATGTTAGATAATTGGTGTTCACAGTTAATGAAGCTTTTGTGACCCCCAAATACTTCCTCTTTTTATTTACTTCTGAGACACCAAGAGGTAAGCATCCTCCATTACTACAATCCCTATAATGGTGACCTTTGTCACTGCTTGCCCAAAAAACCAGCACCAAGGGACCACAGACTGAAACCATTAGACAAAATTAATATTTGTCTTTCTTAAGTTGATTTTCTCAGATTTTAAAAATTTTTTTCAGTTTTGATTTGTTTTGATTTTCCTTGTCAAAGAAGGAAGCAATAACTAACACAAGATAATTATATCTGGCCCTTCAAATATTTGGTATTATGATATAAACATTCAAAACCTTATATTCTTTATGAAGTCTACCAATACCTCAGCTCCCTACTTCTTTTACATAGTTCCTCCCCAACACTACCCAACCTGTGTGACCAATTTCCTGAATCACTCAAATTCTGTAAGAATGACAATTTTACATTCTCAATGAGGAAGACCATGAGGCTCTTGTCTTTCTGTGCTTGGTTGATTTTTTTATTTTTTTATTTTTGGTTGATTTTCCTAACACAATGATATTTAACTTCTGCGCTTCAGAAATGATGACATTTTACTTTATTTTGCATAACTATATATATAGTCTTAATTCATTTATCATTTTTGTCTATTTACTGGCTGTTGGGAAATGTTTTAGTTAAGGAAATACAGTAGATATCTAGTCATTGTACTGACTTCATTCCCATTGAACTTATTCTTAGGGGTAGGCCTGGAAAATATATGCAAGTTTGAAGTTTTTTAAAGACACTGTATGAAAATTTTAAATGGTTTTCCTAATTTACATATCTACTCACAAAATACTGGAAGCCACTTTATCTGCATCTTTACCAGGCCTACGCTTTAGTCATTCTTACTATACTGAAGTGATACCTAGGACAATTTTGATTTACATTTTTCTGATGATTGAAATTGTTAGACATGTTTTAAACACTTGTGTATTTGTTCATGAAAGTGTACCTATCATATTCACTTAATAAGTATTTACATGTATATCAAAGTGAATACTGCTTAAAATACTACAAATTATTATAGAATGTATTAATATACTTAAAATGCTATTGACAGAATTACATATTTATTAATTTAGTTGTTTCAAACATAACTGTAAAGACTTCATTAATTTTAATTTAGTTTTTATTAATTACAGTTTATTCACATTGTTTCTCAGCTGTAGCCCCCTTCCCCATCCCCTTCCAATCCCACACTCCCTCCCTCTTCTTCTCCTATTCCCCAACACCAGTCCAATGATAGGGAAGGGCCTCCTCCCCTTCCATCTGACCCTAGTCTATCAGGTCTCATCAGGACTAGCTTCATTGTCTTCCTCTGTGGACTGTTAAGGCTGCTACCCCTTCAGGTGGAGGTGATCAAACAGCCAGCCCATGAGTTCATGTCAGAGACAGACCCTGTTCATATTAATGGGGAACCCTCTGGGACACTGAGCTGCCCTGGGCAGGGGTTTTAGGATATCTCCATGTGTGATTAGTGTTTGGAGTATCAGTCTCACAAAAGACCCCTGTGCCCAGATTTTTTGGTTCTGTTGCTCTCCTTGAAGCAGAAAGACATACATGGTATGTATTCACTTATAATTGGATATTAGACATATAATATAGGTTAATCACACTAAAATCTGAAGGAGGACCATGGGTAAGATGCTCAATCTTTATTCACAAAAGCAAACAGGACAGACATCGGAAGAGGGAGAATACAGGGAACAGGACAGGAGCCTACCGAAGAGGGCCTCTCAAAGACTCTCTACAGCAGGTATCAAAGCAGATGCTGAGACTCATAGGCAACTTTGGGCAGAGTACAGGGAATTTTATGCAAGAAGGGGGATATAGAAAGACCTTAGGGGCCATTGTTTAATTTTAAAAGCGCAAGTACTTACGTGTTTCCTATTCCTTATATTTCTATTCTAAATATTCTTTACATGTACAGGATTTTCATTTTCCACATTCTTACAACAAAGCACTTTCTTTTTCCACTGGAATTTATAAGAATCTCTTGTATTAATACATTACCTAAGGTCTTGACAGTGTGTATTGAACTTGCATTCCCTTTTATACGAATACCTACTTTGATTTATACTTGCAGCTGAAAACTGGATGACCCTGACAAAGAGACAGTTTTATAATAATGCAGTCCCTTAAATCCCATAACTTCATTTCCTTAGGATCCTGGAAAATGGCAAGATGCCTTTAACACTTGAAGGAGAATAAATTATCCCTCCAAATTCTCTGGTGGGCATTACTGCTGTTGATTCTGTATTAGTTTAGTGCTAATGAAAACAAAGGAATTGTGTCAGAGACAAGGGATATCCTTTACTCTCTGAAGTTAAATACCCTTCCAGGGATTTTGCTTAATCGCGTTGCTCCAGAAATGCTCCTCATTGTCTGAAAATTGTAACAAGATAATTTATGCATGTGAATTTGTACATATGCCTATAACCATAAGAGTGTAAGCCTGAATGAAAGCTAACTGCTCTGGAATAATTAGGCCTGGCTACACTGTTATTGAACTTAGCATATGCTATCTGAATTACACTGCATATGAGACACAGCATGAATCTAGAAGTTCTAAAATGAAAAGTATGGAATTGTTAATATTTTTACACTGATTATTCCTAAAGAGAAACAGTGCTAGAACAATTCATTTTATCTGCTGAAATGTTACTTTAGAAGTTGAAACTGTGGCTATCTAGATGTGAGAAAACATGCTAAAACATTTTCTGGCTTTAACTTTTGGAAGAAGAAATACATAATGCTCATATTGTCAGGAAGAAAGGTTACTATGCAATGAAAAATGTATTATCACCATAAATCAGATAAATGTTTGCTCTGACAGGCATTTTCCAATAGTTCTGCATATACAGCCATTTCTAAAGATCAGGTTTTTATTTGTGGGGACAGTGGGTTCTTTCTCATCCTGCTCATGTATAGTAGAAAATACTAGCAATTTCTCCATGGGATGTTTATTCCAGTAATCAAAAAATCCTACAAACATGGTTAAAAATGGTTGTTTTTTTTCCCTTTTAGCCCTTGAAATCAGTTTCAGAATAAATATTGGTGATATACACATTTTGTGATATACATATTCTTATAGAAATTATAAAAATACATGATACAAGAAAACAAAGAATTGTAATATAGTTAAATTGAACCCCATGACTAAAAGTGCCATCATCAATTTTTTTCTATTAATTTATTTGGGTCTTACCTCTAGTATCCCAGCACGTTTTAACCACATTGACAGTGTTACTGACAGAGAGAAAGTACAGAGGGAATAGAAGTCAAGTTAAGAAATTTATGTAAACTTTGTGTGAGTTCAAGATTATATCTTCCTCTATAATACAGAGTTTATATCAGTGGTGTTTTCTCAAGTAGTCATAGCATACAGGACCATGAACTATAAACACAGTTGAAATAAAATAGTTTTCATAATAAAATATAACAATTATATTAATAAGACATTAAATATTAGGAAATAATTAGTTGGCATGTTAAAACCTTTGAGAATACCTACAGACTACCTGAAGTATATGGTTCTGTTCTTTACTTTGGTGTTAGTCATGTATACATGTCTCCATTCTTATGGGCTTTCAATATTGTTCAATTATAACATATAATATGTATATATATGGATACCTTATTATAGATCCTGATTAGCACTGTAGGATATTTATTTTATTTGTAATTCTAAGCAGGAATGTTTTATGAAATGATATCAACTTGTCTATAGTTTGTAATATAAAATGCCAGAAGTACATATATGCTTAAAATAGATTATAAAAGTACACTAATAATTAATTTTTTAAAACATTCATTTAAAAATAATTAATAATTAAGTATTATAAGAAATTGTTGGACTCTAGTACTCCTGTTTTTAACAATTGCATTAATGCATTTGTCTAAAAGTCAATGTGTCATATGCTAACTTGTATACAGAGTATAGAAACTCCAATAAACATGACAAACTGAAATATCCATGACTTTGTGTTATTAACATCATTATCAAAAATTAATAATAATGAAAGACACACATCTGCACATTTTATCTCAGTGTTATTTTTCTGTGTCAGCAGCACTCACCAGAAATATAATATAAACCATAAATGAAACAAGATTAATTTTAAGTTTTCTGGGGAAAGCAAAAAGCATATAAGGAGCTGAATGTTATTAACTTACATTAATAAGATCATTTTAACTTGTTATATCTGAATCATCTTTTTTTAAAGGATAAATGAGTTCATATATTACCTAGATGTCACTTTCCATAGTAACTCTTAAATGAACTGATTGTATTTTACTTTCAAAGCACATGTGAACTTGAACCAGCTGGATTTATACTACTCTGTATCATATTTGCAGATGTGAACACACCAGCTGTGAATTTCGGTTCATAACTTCAGTGAATAAGGTATTTAGGATTCAATGAAGGAACGTTTTCATTGTGCTTTAACATAAATTCACTGCAGGTTCCCACTTTGTCCCTTTGTAGTTGGCAGAGGTCTGCAAAAATATTCTCTGATATGAGCAAACTTAATACCATGCCAGGACTGCTTTCTTTCTGGCTGTCATGTCTCAACTGCAGTGAGCAGATGATGTAAAGCAATGTGTAGAACCAAGCCCATGAATGTGAAAAAGGCTCTTACTTACCAGGTGAGACAAGGCAAAAAGAAACATGTCTGTTATAGTGTAGAAAATGTTCAGTACTGAACACAATAGTCAAAGGAAGCAAATGGCAAAAGATACAAGTCTGTTGGATATGGAGATGTGGAATGCGCAGGTTCTAGTAAAGAACTCATTTCAAAGGCTTCTTTCTCTGCTGCTACAAATTTCAAGCCCCTCCTCTATCCCCATCCAACTCTCGGGTCTGAGCTAACTGGAGATGTGGCTTACCAGTGCATATGGTCCTTTGTTGCTGCAGTCATACTCTGCAAACCCAATGGCGTTTCTGTGAGATAGAAAACCGGCATGTGTGTTTATAGCCTGTGCTCTCTCTTCCTTATTCTTCTCAAATTTCAGAGTGCTGGGCCACCAGAACATCTAACCAAGTCCACAAATCATTAACTAAGGTAGGGCACACAAATTTTCTGATATCCTGTAAAACACACAGAGACAGGGAGGATGAAAGCCACATACACATAAACATGTACAGGCATACAATTGCAAACACACAGGCATGAACACATAAATGCTCAGGCACACGCAGTTATGAGAAAACACATACACACATATGTACACACAAAGATATACAAATACATATGCTTATAAGTAATCACACATGTGCACACAAGCACATAGCTATGTAAGCCACATCCATGAGCAAACAAACACACAGGCATACATGTATACAAGAATGAACACATACACATGAACCCAAAAGGACACATGTGTGCATATAACTATTTTATTGTTCATTTTTAATGTTTAAAATTGATCAAGAACAGGGTTCTGAGAATGCCTTAAGAGCATAAGGAGGTTCTGTTGCTCTCCTTGTGGAGCTCTTGTCCCCTCCTGCTCTTCTTATCTCCCCGCTTTTTCCTTAAGATTACCTGTACTCTGCCCAAAATTTGGCTATGAGTCTCAGGATCTGCTAAAATACCCTGCTGGGAAGAATCTTTCAGAGGGCCTATGTGTTAGGCTTCTGTCATGTTCTCTGTCTTCTCCTGCTTCTGATCTCTATTCTGATTGCTCTTCTGAAGGAGGATTGAGCATCTTCCCTAGGGTCCTTGTTCTTGCTTAGCTTCTTTAGAAGAACAGATTTTAGTATGTTTATCCTATTTTACATGACTAATATCCACTTATAAGTGAACATATACCATATGTGTCTTTCTGCTTCTGGGATACCTCACTCAGGATGATCGTTTCTATTTACATCCATTTGCCTGCTAGTCCATTTGCTTGCAAGTTTCATGATTTCCTTGTTTTTAATTGCTGAGTAGCATTCCATTGTATAAATGTGCTACAAAAACAGAACCAAAAGTGTGGGTCCAGAAGCCTTTGCAAACACCGATACTCCAATCAAGGACCATGCATGGAGATACCTTAGAACAACTGCTCAAATGTAGTCCATAGGCAGCTCATTCTCCAAATGGGTTCCCTAGTAAGGAGAACAGGGGCTATCTCTGACATGAACTCAGTGGCCGGCTCTTTGATCACCTCCCCCTGGAGGGAGCAGCCTTACCAGGCCACAGAGTAAAACAAAACAGCCAGTCCGGATGAGATCTGATAGGATAGGGTCAGACAGAAGGGGAGGAAGACCTCCCCTATCAGTGGATTAGGGAAGGGAATAGGAAGAAGGGAAAGGGGTGGGGAGACTGGGAGGAGAGGAAGGAAGGAGCTAGAGCCATGATACAACTGAATAAATTGTAATAAATAATAAATTAAAAAGAGAAAAAAATGGATGGAGATCAAAAGCTCAAAAAAAAGAGCATAAGGAGGAATGTCAGATCCTGCAGGCATGAACTTATAAAGGAATAGGAAGTTTAGCCTGTCCACCAAGCTTTATGACCACCTCAAAGGTGGAAAGGGTTGGGGCACAGGGCTGTATGCACCAAGACATCAAGACCTGTGTCAGGGAAGGAGCAGTCTATTCCTGCCAATCTAAGGACAAGATTTCCAGAGTTTGGACAAACTTCAAATCCACTCTGGTTCCAGCAGCTCCCCTCTCCCATGGCTCACCAGCTCTTTATGGAGACTATTCATTTTATACACCATTTTTTTTGCTAGCCTCTTTGTTTCCTTCCTTTCCATTATGCCTATCACTTTTACCTGTACCTCTCAGCTCACTTCAAAAATCCATGTAATATCTTATATGCAAAAAAAATCCATGGATTGACTTCTTTCTCTACATCACTTCACTGCATTATCAGTAATATGTATACCTTCATGCATGACTTCACTTGCTGTTACTTCAAAATCAAAGACACCATGGTACACATTCACTAATTAGCCAATATTAGCTGTATAATATAGGATAGCCATCTACAGACCTAAAGAAGCTAAACAACAAGGAGGAGCCTAGGGAGGACGTTTAAATCCCATTTAGAATGACAAGCAGGCTAGACACCAGAAGCTGTAGACTAGAGGAAACATGATGGGAGTCTACTATAAAGGGTTCTCTAAAAGGATTCACCCAACAGGGGATCAAAGCAGATGCAGAGACTCAGGGCCAAATTTGAGCAGAGCACAGGAAATCTTATGGAGGATAAGAGGGATGGGATTAGAGGGACATGGAGGGAACAGGAGTCCCACAAGGAGACTAAAATAACTGAGTCCAGGAGGTCCTGCACAGACTGCTGCACCACTGGAGAACCATGCATGGAAAGAACCTAGACCCCTCCTCAGATGTGGCCGATTGGCAGCTCAGTCTCCATGTGGATCTCTGAGGGAAAGGAGTAGAGACTGCCACTATCATGAACTCAACTGACTGTTCTCTGATCACTTGCCCCTGATGATGCAGACTTGCCAGGACATGGAAAAAGACTATCCAGGCAGTCCCGGTGAGATTTAACAAGCTATGGGCAGATGGCAATAGTGACTCCCCCTTTGAGTAGACTAGGAGAGGGTGGGACTGGGGGCGTAGGGGAAAGGGGGTTCAATTGGGATATATAATGACTATGTTATGAAAAAAATAAAAATTAAAAACAATTTAACGCAAACATTTTCTTAAATTCAAATCACATGTCAAACTCTTCACTCAATGCCTCCCTGGAATCTCCATATTCAAATGATTTTAACATGTTTGTTGCAAAGCTGTTTTTTTTTCCTCAAAATTTCTCCTTATTTCACTCTTGATTTTACTTTCTAGAGAAATAATTTAACTAGCAGTTTTTTTTTTAATTCAAAAGAAGTATAGATGCCTCTGGCATCTCACTCCCCATTCCAATCCGCATTCATTCTCCTCCACCCTTGGTTTTTAAATTCTCATTGTTTTGTTGTTTGTTTGTTTTTTCTGTCTCCAACATACATATTGTTATTGTCATGATCATTCCATTTATAATGTCAGGGTAAGATTGGCAGAATTCAATTAAAAGTGAATACTATCTCCCCCTTCTTTGATAAGATTCCCTGCACTCTGCCCAAAGTTTGGCTATGAGTCTCAGTCTCTACTTTGATACCTCTAGCAGTAGAGTCTTTCAGAGTCTGTTTGTAGTAGGCTCCTGTCCTGTTCCTTGTCTTCTCTTGTTTCAATGTCTGTTGTATTTGTCCTTCTGAATGAGGATTGAGCATCTTCCTTAGGGTCTTCCTTCTTGTTTAGCTTCATTAGGGTTATAGATTTTAGTATCTTTATCCTATATTTTCAGTGTAATAACCACTTATGAGTGAGTATATACCATCTGTGTCTTTCTGCTTCTAGGTTACCTCACTAATAATGATCTTCTCTAGTTCCAACGATTTGCCTGAAAATTTCATGATTCCTTGTTTTTAATTGCTGAGTAGTATTATGTATCCATTCTTCAGTTGAAGGATACCTAGGTTGTTTCCAGATTCTGGTTATAATGAAGAGAGTT
>CM053766.1:8355177-8383140 GCA_028658305.1 Pachyuromys duprasi | reverse complement strand
CCCGGCTTGTGCTCTGTGCTAGACGTTGTGAGCACTGCAGGCTGGTCACCCCTCTGGTCTGGAGTCTTTACTCCTCCCTCTCTGCTAGAGTCTGAGTGTCCAGGTTTGAGATATCAGCTGGGGGCTGTGAGCTCTGCCCTGGGCTTGCTGCTATAGGCTCTTCCCTGGAATGGAGATTTGGCGCCTCTTTCTGGGCCAGGGGCTGTGCACCAAGGTCTGTGATGATATTTGGGGCACACACAGTGGGTTTGAGTTGGTGTGCATCCGCTGTATGCAGGCCTGTCTGAAATGGTGCCTGAGGCCTTTTCTGTCTGGCCCGTGGACACACACACACACACACAGGAACTGCGGTTTTTGCTGGGGGATGCATGTTGTGTTTGCCCTCTGTGTGCAGTCTGGTCAAGAAGGTCCATGGATCCTCTCAGTCTGTGGTGGTTCAGGCGATAGGTGCGAGCCTGTAGCACACCCGTGGGTTGAGGCAGAACTTGGGTTCCTCCCAGACCCGCAGGGGGACTCACATACTGACTGAGTTTTTGTGGCAGAAGTGTGCATTGCGTGCCCGCAATGTGCAGACTGGTCAAAATGGTCTCCCAACCCACTCAGTCTGGGGTGGTTCCGGTGATTGGTGTGAGCCTGCAGCACTCCCAGGGGTTGAAGTAGAACCTGGGTGCAGTGTGCGCTCGCAGTGTGCAGTTCAGTGAAAATTGTGCTGGGTTCCTCCTGAGACTGCCCTCGAGACTGTGTGATCCAGTCTATTATGGCGGGTGCAGGCGCCCAGTGTGGCTACTCATTCAGATCAGAGCTGTGGTCACCTGGAGATTTTTCCAGGTAATAACTGGGTGTCCGTAGGGTTTTCCCACTTGATTTTCTCACCGTAGGAGTTCTGCTCCCCTGGCAATCACAAATGCTGGCATTTTAGGTCCCAGAGTTCAGTCTCCTGGTTGCTGTGTTGTTTCTGCTGTCCTACCCCTCAGACACCGTGTTCTCTGGTGGCAGCCATCTTGGATCTCTGAAAACCAGAATTTGATCACCAAAATCCACATTAAAAAGCCAAACATGGGGCTAGAAAGATGGCTCAGCAGTTAAGATCAGTTGCTGCTCTTACAGAGGAGACAAGTTTGGTTCCCATCATAAGCTTTCAGCTAGTTTACAACTCCCTGTAACTCCAGCTCCAGGGGACCCAATGCTTTTGAATTCTGCAAGCACTATATATACTTGGAAATGCACACACACACACACACACACACACAAATTATTTTTAAAATTAAAAGGCATGATGCTCTTCCAAAGGATCCCACTACAGTTCCTAGCACCCACACTTAAAATCGCCTGTAACTCCAACCCTAGGTTATATGGCACACTCTGTCCTCCACTGGTACCTGTAGGCATGTCACATACTCATCAACAGTGCCTCCCCTGAAAAACACACATCCACAGACATAGTTACAAAAACGAAGTAGGAAGAACCTTTAGTATGCACAAGCATTTGTAAAAATATGCATTCTATATCTGTACACCGACATACTGATATATATGCCAGCATATAAAAGAAGGCTAATTATTTAGTGATACTCATAAAAAAGGGTGGAAACTGTGGGGTGTGGCTTTGTGTTAGAGCACTTGAATTAAGAAACTCTTCAGTGATTACAGCACCTGTGGCCAAACATGGGGACTTGGTATCTGGTCCTCTGAACCTATGTTTCTGCCAGTTTGGAAGCACTCTCTCCTATATTTCCAAATTCAGAAAGCATAAACAAGGAACTACTGATACTCTCCATATATATGTGTGCAAATTTGGAACTATAAGGTTTATCTATTTCATAGGGTTTATAACTTAGAATTTATACAGTACAGAATACCTACTAAACATTAGATATGATTTCATCATGTCCTTTCAAAGGTTCAAGTATTGAGATTACACACAAGGTGGCAGATTCAGGAAGTGATATGAACATTATTTAAAGATTAATGTAGCTCTCTTACAGTCTTTTGGAAGTGCCTCAAGGAAGCTTCTATTAAAGGATACTCCTGTCCACACCTAGCTCTCATGTTCTCTTTCTGTGATGACAAAACATGTTCCTATAACTGTTCCACAGTTGCCATTGCCATCCTCTACCATGTGTTGTAGCCAAGATCATCATCATCCCTCTAAATTGGGCAAATTCAACCTTTTGCCTAAATTGTTTTTATATTACTAAAAGACTGAGAAATAAAAATTTTAATTTTAAAATCATAGAAAATAATATGTATATAATGTTTACATGTTTAAAGTTCCTAGAAACAATACATCATCAAAGAAACAACATCTTTGAGAGACACGTCTTCTACTAGTGTTGGACACAATTCTTTCACTCAGCCATTTAAAATATTCATTGTCCAAATTCCTGAACCCACAGAAGACATTTCCTCATAATAATCACCAATAGAGACTCCATATTGTGTCTTAATCTTTACCTAGACAGCTACAGAAGCCTTCATTCACACAAAGGGGGAAAATACCTATAAATAACATTTATTTTGTCCTATGTTAAAAGCATTATTTTGGTAGATTGTATAGTCTTCTTGTACAGAGTGCATCACTGTTCTTTGAGAGAGTCAGGCCTATCTGACTTTCTATTAATATTTTTGGCTTGTATTTGTGGTTGAAGGTGTTGTTTATCAGCTTTCTTGTTCCTGCTGTTATACCAAGCTGCCATGTTAGATACTTAGACCTCTGAAACCCTAGAACCAAACTGAACTCTGTCTTTAAAAAATAAAATAAAATTTTCTTATGATGTTAAAAAGTACAAGCAAGAAATGTGCATGCCCACAAGAATAAATTTACATTCATATGTGAAAACTATTATGCATAATTATAAGATTAAATGATTTAAATGTGTTTTAAGTATTAACTTTAACTTCTGAAACTCCCAGAGGCCTTATCTACATTCATAATTAAATGAATAGAAAATCACTTTTTCAAACAGAAGACTTCTGTAATTTATTACTCAAATGAATTAACGACAAAATAAAAATGTGTCCTTTAGGAAATAAAGTCATAGGAATCACAAGTTCCAAGATAACCCTGATCTCTCTGTTGTAATTCATTTAAAGTCGTATTTCTTTGAGAACTGCATACAACTAATTTTGATCACATAGTCACCCTTCTTTTCTAACCACTTTCAGACATACTTTCACCTCCTTACCCAGACAGTTTCAAGCTTTACTTATTTAGAAAAACAAAACAAAAATCAAATCAGGTTCTTTTTTTTTTTTTTTTTTTTTTGACTACTCTTGAGATGAGTGGCTCGCCACTAAAGCGTGGTTAATATAACAGGAATGAAAACTGAGTCTTTCTCTTCTGTCTGCTATCAAATGTCAATAGTTCCTCCTCAAGTACAGGTAGAATTTCATGCCCACTGCCTCTCCTCTATGTGGTGTTTTGTGTGACTTTATATTACATCGTGTACATGCTTTCACAACTGAGTTCATACTTGCTGAGGCCTTGTGTCCAGAAAACAGTTTCCTCGATGTTATCCATCACCTCTTCCTCTTACATCCTTTCCAGGACCTCTTGTATAATGATCCCTGAGACTCAGGGAAAGGGATGTAATAGAGTTGTTCTATTTAGGGTTGAATATCATGCTGTTTCTCTTTACACCTCAGCCAGTTGTGGGTTTCTCTGCTAATTGCTATCTACTTTAAGAAAAATCTTCTGAGGGGAGTTGAAAGATGTTATCCCCTCATTAGGAGTGATGTTAATAATGTGTCCATTTAGAAGATTAATGTTAGTAGGCTTTCCTCTATAACCCATAATCTGTCTAACCACAGGTTCTTGGCTGTGATAATGGTGCCAGTTATGATTCCCATCCTGTGAACTGAGCCTTAAGTCTGATCAGAAAGTAACTAGTTTTCCCCCATAACATTCATGTCACTTTTGTACTACGAGAGCATATTTCATCATAATTATTGTAACTCACAGAGTTCAGAGCTGGATAGATTGATGATCATTTTTCTACTCTGGTAGCATTCAAAGCAACTTCTAGTATTATGAAAACAAGTCTGTAAGGATGAAGCTTCCAAGTCAATATCAACTTAAATCTCCCATGTTATATGACTGAAGTATGTGTTATTTTTAGCAACTGGGTATTACTATAAAGTTCTGGAGTGTAACCAAGAACATTAGAAACATCCTGTAATGTTTGGGAGTTCTATGGGTCCCACTGGCCAGCAACTCAAAAGGAAAAATTACATTCAAGGTCCTAGGATTTAAATTTGTTCAAGATAAACTGAGTTATCTCAAAATAAAGTCATGTTTCATGATTATTTCACCAGAAAGTAAGAAAGAAATTTAGAAACAGTTCCCATGCCTAAACATGCTAATTTAAAACAAGTAAGTTTGGGACAGCAAGATAACTGAGTGGCTAAAGGTACAGCATTGATCTTGCCAGGTTTAAGCCCAGGGATGGCACAGACCTAAGGACTTGACTTCAATACCCAAGATGCAACCAGATAAGGAGTTCCAGGAAGATGTCCTCTGACTTCATATAAACACATACACACTCTCACACAGACATAATAAATTTTAAAAATACAACATGCTTTTTATTATTGTTTTCAGTTTATCCAATCAAACATTTTTCTTCTCTGTCGTGATATCATAGTTTTGCTAAGTGACAGAACAGAAGTAGGTTTCTGTACAAAATGCTACTACTGGAAAGAAAAGTAGGTAAGGAAATCCTGGGATGGTTTTCCAGGGAAGGAAGTTTCCATCTTCTTCATCCCCTTTGATCTTAATCTTTCCAGCCCTTTTGACTTGAACTAAGATGCAAGTCCCTGTGTGTCACCACCTATTATATCTGAACCACTGTGGGCATCTAAAGAAATCCACAAAATTGTACCAACAGCTGCATTTTCCTGGTTTCCAATCGCTGGAGCTCATTTGTTCAATGTTGATTCATTTCTAATGCTTTTTATGTTGTTCTCAATATACATTCATCTAATCCCACTCCTAGGATCTTTATTCCTCTCATTTTGCAAATTACCCTTGTATTTTTTAAATCATACAATGAAAGTACAGAAAGATAAAAATAAATGTAATAATTAACCTAATAGTTGTATTTTCTTTCAGGAGAAATATTCACAAGGCACAAATTTTCTTTAGGGGGATTTATTTAAATGTAATAAAAATTGTAAAAAATGAGAATATGAATAGTTTCAGTAATAATATACTAAAATTTAAACTGTGAGCTCTCAAAATTATATTTACTGGTCATATAAACAGATGTAAATTCCATACATATATATATATATATATATACACATATATATACTCAATACTTTATTTCATTTTTAATCTTACCTAGCCTTTAACCAGACATTTTTATTTTGTTAAAATAGTTCTAATCATTTATCTTACCCTACTTCATCACAGATGCTCTGTGCTCTGTATTACTTTTAGAGCACGTGTATATACACACACACTCAGATTTTTGTCTGTTCACTAAAGAGCAAAGCAATAGCATAGGAAGCACCCTTCCACATGAACAGCATACATTGTTGTATTGAATCTTTCCTGTTTGTAGTAGGTTTAGGCATTATGAATCTGTGCCATCCCAGGGCTTAAACCTGGCAGGATCAATACCCATAACACGCTGTGTATCAGGTGTATCCATCTGTAAAGCAAGCGTTGGAAGCAGAGCAACAACTTGTAGATAATAAAACTGTCCACTCGACAACTTGCTCTGGGATGCTAACCTGCAGCTTCTTACACTCTCTGTAACTGAATCACTTTCTGGAGGAAAGGAAGAGGTCGTAAAATGATTGGGAAAAGTATGAATGAGATACTAGCGACAGAGATGACAACTAAAGTTTACACAGAGGGTACCTTTTACTAATATTTCTTCTTGTCTCAGAACTCCTGATAACCGTCTATAGTTTCCTTTACATAAACATAACCCTTCTTTCCAGAGTATACGACTGTGAATAGACCGGAAAGATGAGGGGAATGGTGAAATGAACTGTCTCTTATTCCCTCCATGTAGGTTTGTTTACATTGTACAAAGACATACAAAGATCTTCAGATTCCTTTGTTAAAATTCACATTACTGTTTTCTTTGTCTCAATGAAAGTCTATATTGCTCAGGAAAGTTATCTAATAGTCTAACCTGAAAGCAATGCAAAATAGGCTCTACAAGAATTGTACATTTCCCGGCGGGACAAGATGGCAGCACCAGGAGGACACTGCATCTGAGGAGCAGGACAACATTTTCGGTACAGCAACCAAGAGCCTGAACTCTGGGTCCTAAAACAATAGCGACCATGTCTCCCAGGTAAGAGGAAACTCCATGGTGCGGGAATCGGTTGGGTCCACTCTTAGGTCACCCAGCCAGAACCCGAAAGAGATCCCGGGTGGCGCAAGCACTAGGTCTCCAGATCAGAGCCACACACCTGTGTGTCCTGATTACCTTCCCAGGCTGAACGGTGGGCACAAAAAAACACCAGAGACTGGGAGTCCCAGTTGAGAGAAAAACCCACTGGGAAGGAAGGAAAGGGGACTGACTAGGTCACCCAGTCTATCCCTGGAAAAGTCCCACAGAATGGCAGGTGTGAGCCGCCAGCTCTGAACTAGGCTGCAGCTGCCACAAGCACAGAGACTTGCTGCACATCCAACTGTCCTTCAGAGTTAGAACTGTGCACCCCAGGGCATCAGAGACTGGGTTTCCCTGACAGGAGAAAACCCCACAGAGAAGGAAGCAAACAGGGACTGATTTAGGTTACCCAGGATTTCCCTGGAAAAGGTACCTCAGACCTGCAGGCTAGCACAGAGACCTGCTGTGCACCAACTAGCCTCCTGCTGCTCGCATGAGAATGGTGCTTACTGGTCACTGACTACAGCTTGGGTACTGAGGCACAGAGCTCCAACCTCAGACCTGGGATCCCTGAGATCAATCCCCAAATACTGCTCCAGGGGGCAACCAGGTACCCCTAATTAAATTGATCAAACCACGGGGCACCCAGGTTACAGCTGCAGCTCACTAAATTTACAGGAAGAAATCCAGAAGCAGGGCAGCTGTCCCCAGGTCTTCTCCGGGTAAGAAGAGAGCCCTCTTGACTAACAAGGACCACAGTTGCCACTCAGATCTGCCTGAGGGGAGCTGTGGTAATTCCTGAAAAACTCCACTCATTCAGTGAACATATCCAAAAAGCTGAGGAGGCTTCCTTCAGGAAAAACCATCTTCCTGCCAAGGGGATTCTTTCCACCAAAGGATTCCAGGAATCACCAGAAACTAACACCCAATACCTAAGATAGCCCAATGGGTAGAGGCCAGCGTAAAAGCTCAACCAACAAAAGAGCAATATGGCATCTCCAGAACCCAGTTATCCAGGGGCAAGCAGCCCTGGACACCCCAGCATAATTGAAAGTCAAGAAGATGACCTGAAATCTATGTTTGTGAAGAGGATAATAGAGGAAATAAATAAAATGCATAAAGAACTAGAGGAAGATAAAGACAAACAGATTATGGCCATCCAAAAAGAAATACAGGAAGTTGCAGACAAACAGTTTGTGGCCTTTAGAGAGTAAATACTTAAATCACTGAAAGAAATAAAAGAAACAGAGACTTGTTCAAACAAACAGCTGAAGGAATTGAAGGAAAACAGGAAAATACAGTCAGACAAGTGAAGGAAATCAACAAAATGGCTCAAGTTCTGAAGATAGAATTGGAAAAATTAAAGAAAACACAAATGGAGGAAATTGTGGAAAGAAAGAAAACAGCAACTACAGAGGTAAGCATAATCAATAGACTACAAGAGGTGGAAGAAAGAATATCAGGTGTGGAAGACACAATGGAAGAAATCGTCGTACCTGTCAAAGAAAATGTTAAATCTAAAAAATTCCTGACACAGACTGTCCAAGAAATTCAAAACAACATAAAAAGACGAAACCTAAGAATAATAGGAATAGAGGAAAAAGAAGATTCCCTCCTCCAAGGCCCAGAAAGTATTTTCAACAAAATCATTGAAGAAAATTTCCCCAACTTAAAGGAGAGGACTATAAGAATACAAGAGGCCTACAGAACACCAAATAAAGTAGACCAGAAAAGAAAATCCTCCCACCACAGAATAATCAAAACAGTAAGTATACAGGAGAAAGAAAAAATACTAAAAGCTGCAAGGGAAAAAGGCCAAGTAACATATAATGGCAAACTCATCAGAAATACACCTGATTTCTCAACAGAGACTATGAAAGCCAGAAGGGCCTGGACAGATATCATGCAGACCCTAAGAGAACACAGATGTCAGCCCAGGCTACTAGACCCAGCAAAACCTTCAGTACTCATAGACAGAGAAAACAAGATGTTCAATGACAAAATCAAATTTCAAAAATACCTACGCACAAATCCAGCCTTACAGAAAACACTAGAAGGAAAACTACAACCCAAGAAAACTAACTACTTTCAAGAAAACACAGGAAAAAATTAACCTCACTACAGTAAAACAAAAGGTAGCCAAGCACACACACTACCACAGCCAACATGAAAATCAAAGGATCTAACAGCCACTGGTAATTAATCTCTCTCAACATCAGTGGACTCAATGCTCCAATAAAAAGGCACAGACTAACAGAATGGATGCTTAACCAAGACTCAGCAATCTGTTGAATACAAGATACACACCTAAGTCACAAAGATAGATATTACCTGAGGGTAAAGGACTGGAAGACAGTTTGCCAAGCAAATGGACCCAAGAAGCAAGCAGGGGTAGCCATTCTAATATCTGATAAAATAGACTTTCAACCAAACTTAATAAAAAGAGATAGGGAAGGACACTTCATACTCATCAAGGGAAAATTCGACCAGGAAGACATCACAATCCTGAACATCTATGCCCCAAATACAAGGGCACCCACATTTGTAAAAGAAACATTGATAAAACTTAAACCACATATAGATCCCCACACATTGAAAGTGGGAGATTTCAACACCCCACTCTCAACAAAAGACAGATCAACAAAACAGAAATTAAACAAGGAAACAATGTCTCTAACAGAGGTCATGTATCAAATGTACCTAACAGACATTTAGAGAACTTTACACCCAAACAAAAAAAATTTACCTTCTTCTCAGCACCTCATGGAACCTTCTCCAAAATAGACCATATACTTGGTCACAAAGCAAGCCTCAACAGATACAAGAATACTGAAATAATCCTTGTATCCTATCTGATCACCATGGACTAAAATTGGACCTCAACAACAGAAATAACAAAAAGCCTACACACACATAGAAACTTGCTACTAAATAACAGCTGAGTCAGGGAAGAAATAAAGAAAGAAATTAAAGTCTTCCTAGAATTCAATGAAAACGAAAACACAACATACCGAAACCTATAGGACACAATGAAAACAGTGCTGAGAGGAAAGTTCATAGCACTAAGTGCCTTCAAGAAGAAATTGGAGACTTCTCATTCAAGCAACTTAATGGCTCACCTAAAAGCACTAGAAAAAAAAAAAAAGAAGAAGCAAACACACCAAAAAGGGGTAGACAGCTGGAAATAATCAAACTCGGGGCTGAAATAAATAAATTAGAAATGAATAAAACAATTCAAAGAATCAATGAAACCAAGAGCTAGTTATTTGAGAATACCAACAAAATAGACAAACACTTAGCCAAACTAACTAAAGGGCAGAGAGAAACCATCCAAATGAACATAATCAGAAATGAAAAGGGGGACATAACTATAGACACTGAGGAAGTCCAAACAATCATTAGGACTTACTACAAAAGTCTGTATGCCACCAAATGTGAAAATCTAAATTAAATGGACAATTTTCTTGACTGATTTCTCTTACAAAAGCATTCATCAAAAGCCTCTCATACAAAAAAAGCAAAGGACCAGATGGTTTCAGCACAGAATTCTACCAAAGAAGAGCTAACTCCAGTTCTCTTCAAACTATTACACAAAATGGAAACAGAAGGAACACTATCAAACTCATTCTATGAAGCCACAGTCACCTTGGTAACTAAACCTCACAAAGACCCAGTTAAAAAAAAGGGAATTTCAGGCCAATCTCCCTGATGCGAAAATACTCAACAAAATACTTGCAAACCGAATACAAGAACACATCAAAGATATCATCCACTATGACCAAGTATGCTTAATCCCAGCTATTCTGGGGTGGTTCAATATATGGAAATCCATCAATGTGATCCACCGTATTAACAAACTGAAAGGAAAAAAAAAACATCATGATAATCTCCTTAGATGTTGAAAAAGCGTTTTACAAAGTCCAACATCCATTCATGTTTAAAGTATTGGAGAGATCATGGATAAAGGGCACATACCTAAACATAGTAAAGGCAACATACAGCAAGCCTATAGCCAACATCAAACTAACCGGAGAGAAACTTAAAGCAATCCATTGAAATCAGGGACAAAGCAAGGCTGCTCATTCTCTCCATATCTCTTCAACATAGTTCTGGAAGTCCTTGCTATAGCAATAAGACAATTAAAGGAGATCAAGGAGATAGAAATCAGAAAGGAAAAAGTCAAATTATCACTGTTTGCAGACAATATGATAGTGTACCTGAGTGACCCCAAAAATTCTACCAGGGAACTCCTACAGCTGATAAACACCTTCAGCAAAGTAGCCAGATACAAAATTAACTCAAAAAAAAAAAAATCAGTAGCCCTCCTGTATACAAAAGACAAAAATCTGAGAAAGAAATTAGGGAAACAACACCCATCATAGTAGCCAGAAAAGACATAAAGTACCTTGCTATTATGACCCTAACGAAGGAAGTCAAAGACTTGTATGAAAAAAAAATTCAAGTCTCTGAAAAAAGAATTAGAAGAAGTTTTCAGAAGATGGAAAGATCTCCCATGCTAATGGCTTGGCATGATTAACATAGTAAAAAGGGTCATCTTATCAAAAGCAATCTACAGATTCAATGCAATTCCCATCAAATTACCAACACAATTCTTACAGACCTTGGTAGAAAAATTCTCAACTTCATATGGAATGATAAGAAACCCAGAATTGCTAAAACAATCCTCTACAATAAAAGATGTACTGGAGGTATCTTGAGATCCCTGTTCTGAAGCTGTACTATAGAGCAACAGTAAAAAAAATAAAAAAATAAAAAATTAAAAAAATAAATAAAAAACTGCATCATACTGGCATAGAAAAAGAATGGTTTATCAATGGAACCAAATATAAGACGCAGCAAGAAATCCACACACTTAAGGACACCTGATTTTTGACAAAGATACCAAAACCATACAGTAGAAAAAAGACAGCATCTTCAACAAATGGTGCTGGTCTAACTGGATGTCAACATGTAGAAAAGTGCAAACATATCCATACTTATCACCCTACACAAAACTAAAGTCCAAGTGGATCAAAGACCTCAATATAAAAACATACACACTAAACCTGCTGAAAGAAAAAGTGGGTAAGAACCTTGAACTCAAAGGCACAGGAGACAACTTCCTGAACAGAACACCAACAGCACAGGTTTTAAGATCAATAATAAAAAAATGGTACCTCATGAAAATGAAAAGCTTTTGCAAAGCGAAGGACACTGTCATCAAAACAAAATGAATACCTACAGATTGGGAAAGAATCTTCTCCTACCCTATATCTGACAGATGGCTAATATCCAGTATATATTAAGAACTACAGAAGTTGAAAAGCAACAAATCAAGTAATCCAATTAAAAAATGAGGAATAGAGCTAAACAGAGAATTCTTGAAAGAGGAATATGGAATGGCAGAGAAACACTTAAAGAAATGTTCAACTTCATGAGCAATCAGGAAATGCAAATCAAAACGACCCTGAGATTTCACCTTACACCCATCGGAATGGCTACGATCAAAAAATCAAGTGACAACACATGCTGGAGAGGTTGTGAAGAAAGGGGAACCCTCTTCCACTGCTGGTGGGAATGTAAACTTGTACAACCACTCTGGAAATCAATCTGGTGCTTTCTCAGACAACTAGGAATAACACTTCCTGAAGATCCAGGTATACCACTCCTAGGCATGTATCCAAAAGAGGCTCAAGTACACATTTGCTCAACCATGTTTGTAGCAGCTTTATTTGTAATAGCCAGAAGCTGGAAACAACCCAGATGCCCTTCAACTGAGGGATAGATAAAGAAATTGTGGTACATCTACACAATGGAATATTACTCAGCAATAAAAACACAAGGATATCACGAAATTTGCAGGTTAAATGTGGGAACTGGAAAAGATCATCCTGAGTGAGGTATCCCAGAAGCAGAAAGACACACAGGGTATACTCACTCATATAGACATATAAAATCAGATAAACCTACTAAAATGTATATGCCTAAAGAAACTAATCAAGAGGGAGGACTCTGGCTAAAATGCTCAATCCCCATCCTGAAAGGCAAAGTGGATGGACATCAGAAGGAGAAAACAGGGAACAAGTTATGAGCCTGTCACAAAGGGCCCCTGAAAGGCTCTGCCCTGCAGACTATCAAAGCAGATGCTGAGACTTATGGCCAATTGTTGGGCAGAGTGCATGGAATCTTACGAAAGACGTGGGAAATAGTATGATAGGGAGAGGACAGGAGCTCCACAAGGAGAGCAACAGAACCAAAAATTCTGAGCACAGGGGTCTTTCCTGAGACTAATACTCCAACCATGGACCTTGCATGGAGATAACCTAGAACCTCTGCATAGAGATAGCCCATGGCAGTTCAGTGTCCAAGTGGCTTCCATAGTAATGGCAACAGGGACTGCTTCTGACATGAACTGATTGGTCTGGTCTTTGAACATCTCCTGCTGATGGGGGTGCAGCCTTACCAGACCACAGAGGAAAACAATGCAGCCACTCCTGATGAGAGCTGATAGACTAGGATCAGATGGAAGGAGAGGAAAACCTCCCTTATCAGCCTGCTTGGTGAGGGGCATTCGTGGAGAAGGGGGAGGGAAGGAGGAAGAGGTTTATGGGGGATACAAAGTGAATAAAGTATAATTAACAAAAATTAAAATAAAAACATTTAAAAAAATTGTACATTTCTACATGAAAGTTTCATTTTATACTTGATATTCTGCATAGATTCAGTTACAGAATGATAGAGGCTGCTGCTTCTATACACCTATACAATAATTACTCAGTGTTGTGTTGATTTTAACAGTTTTTTGAAAGAAAGCCAATTCCAATGCTTTTTCATCGAAGTATTACCAACTTTCTTCATTCATATTCATCTATATCACTTCTTTCTTACATTTTTGTTATATTTGGTGATATGACTTTAATTTATATATGAAAAATATCATGAGCTATATCATTATAAGAGGAAGTGGTAAAATCACTCTGTGGCTAAAAATATTAAAACAGTGAGAAGATAAACTTCAGTTTACTAATATTTCCCTAAACATCTTCCCATTTACTCTGAAATATTAAGCTATTCTTTTCACCTTCATACATTTTTAACTGTCACCATATTGTGCTTAAAACAAAAGAAACAACTGATCAAAATATTCATATCTTGGTATTAAGAAATCCAATTAAAAACTCCACAAAACACCAGCTGGAGTCCGCCAAGCTGCCTGAAGCAGAAGTAGGCAATTTTCCAAAGTGGTCCCACTGGACTAAGGTATGGCCGAAGCCCAGCTCCCAGGAAAATGCTATCAAATCTCTCTTCCTGGAGGATACAAGAAACTCATCAAGAATATCTTTAAAATCAAAGCTCAGCTTCTCACTGAGTGAGAAAACAAGACTTGAGGAACCAAACCAGAGGTGTGAATATCCATTGAGCACCAACCTGAACTAAACTTAGAAGATCAAAAAATTCCATGAAAGACTTGGATTCAGACATCACTGTCTAAGAGGAAAGTCATTAGGTGCCAATGAATACATGGACAGCTTCATCAGAACGGCAAACATTCACACCCACACAGGGGAAGCAGAAACAGTAAGCACAGTCCGAAACTAGAGCTGCCCACCTGAGAAGTAACCCCTAGAGATAGCTGACCCTTTCTGGTTTATCTGCAGACACTGAACCCCAGACACCAACTATCTAATTTCCACTGAAAACCTCATAACAAAAAAACTGTTTGGTCAAACAGGGTGAACTGGAAACACAGATATACAGCAAGCACACACCGTTCATCACCAATTCAGAGAGAGGAGGGGCCTTCCGATGGTAAGAAAGAGAAGGAGAAAGCTGCCTGTAATTTAACGAGTCCCTGCTTCTCTACACAGTGAGGCTGTGTTTATGCTTCTCAACATCCATGGACGATTTGGAAAACTTGGTTCCCCTTATTAATGGCCATAAGATATGTGGTATACAAGTAAAGGAAACTCATATAAAATTTGGGCTTCATACCACCTGCGCAGGTTCAAGCCATGCAGGACTGCAGCCTTAGAGGAGAGGCAGACACATGTCCCCATCCCTAACCCAAGGGCTATATCTACTCGACACCCACTTTAAATGAAACAAACAAACAAACAAACACACCAAAAATCTTTCTCCAGTGATTTCTTACTGACTATACAAACTTAAAGGCAGGCTCCGTGCCCACCAGAAGATGAAAAGAACACATTGGTATTTTTCTAGACTATTTGTTTTATATCACTTTGTTTGGGCATTTATTATCTTACTGATCTTTTGCTTCTATATTATGATTTCTTGTTTTGTGTTTTTATAGATGTGAACACTTTTTTTTAAATTCTGTTTTTGTTGCTGCTGTTTTCCATTTATTTGTTTTCTAAAGAAAGAGAGAAAGTATTTGGAGTTGGGTGAGGTGAAAGAATTAGACTCATGTTATCAGCCTTGTTGACAAGAGCCTTTACCTGAGGAAACACATTTTTATCTCCCTAAACTACTTTTTTTCTTCTAAACTAGGAAAATAAGAGTAGAGAGATAGGTTGGTTGGTATATTGGTTTGAAAGAGAATGGCCTCTTATGCTCATATACTTGAATGTCCAAATAGGTCAATGTTTGGGAAGGACAGGAGATGTGGACTTGCTGAGGAGATGTGCCCTTGTTGGAGCAGATGTGGTACTGGGAATGGGCTCTGAGGTGCCAAACGCCTGTGCCATTCCCAGTCTCACTCTTTATGTCTCCTGACTAAAGATCAGGACGTCTGCTGCCAGGTACTGCCCTAGCACCAGGCCTGCCTGCCACCATTCTTCTGGACTAACCCTCTGAAACTATGAGCAAGTCCCCAATTAAATGTTTTGTTTTTTTTTTTAATAAGCTCTCCTGTTCATGGTGTCTCTGTATAACAGTAGTTAAGGTAGTTGGTAAAGTGCTTGCCAAGTAATCCTGGGAACCTGAATCCTACCATCAGTACCTACACAAAAAGCTCGATGAAGCAACACACATTCTTGAGAGGCAGAGGCAGGAGAGTTCCTAGGCCTGAAGGCCAGACAGATTAGCCTAAACAGCAAGCACCAGGTTTCATGAGGTACCTTGTCTCAAAAAATACATAGTGAAGTGACTGAAGAAGACACCTGATATCATTCACCGACCTCAACATGAACATGTGTGCACTTGCAGGCACATACATGTAACTTTACACTCACATTCACAACCACAAATATACAAAAATGCACGGAAAATAAAAGAAAAACTGAAATGTTTCAGATAGTAGAAGTAACAGTAAGGAAGAGGTGGCTGAAACAAACCTGAAGAGTGTGATCACTGGAGTTTTCAGCATTATAAAGTGGTAGCACTTTATGACTTTATATTATAAACAGAATGATTGTTAATGGAAAATAATAAGTAGAAGATCTTAGGTATCAAATTTCACAGCTTATTACATCTAAACCACGAGACATCTACCTGCATGATATTTCAAAATAAATTTTTTGTGACCCTAGGATTTCCAAGAAAAAAAGTGCTGTTCTTGTGTCTCATTCATATTAATGATGAGGAAGAACATGCAGAGCTCTGGGCTTTGCCGTCATTACAAATTCTGCTGCAGGAAGATAATGAAGCATTTCTGGCAATGTGATCTGTGGTCATTTCATTTTTGTGTGTTCTTGCAGTCACTTGGCCTGTAGATTGGAGCTTATTAGACCTTGCTTGAGTGATTGTTACAAGAGGACTAGTCTCTTGGGTCATGCCTATGGATCTTTATTCCATTCCATTATTCTGTAATATTTGAACCACAGATGACCTCAAATATCTCATTATCTTAGATGAACACAACAAACTGATTAAAAATTTTGGCTAATATTTTAGCTTGAAGGCATATTTCACATCTCAGGCACACTGTGTGCCTTCTGTTAAAATGGAAATAAGATATATATTAAATAAATATTATTAAGCCATTATACTAAGTTGTATTCATCATAACTAATATTGCTTTGATTACTGTTTCAAATTTTTATGATTTAGTTGAGCTATACAGTATATTCTTTTCTCGAAATTAGATAACAACAAAGCAGAAATAAATGAAGAACATATTAACTATTAATGTTTTCTACTTTCTTCCTTAAGAAAAACAACATGTAAAACCAAGGGGAAAAATCACAGCTTACATTATTATTGATGCTCAAGACACTAAAATCATTGGAAAAGATAGAAAGATAATTGGTAGAATTATTTTATAAGAAAACAGAATGGAGGATGAGAAGTTACAGAGAAAATAACAATAGTCCCCACACTCTCTAGAATATAACCAATATCCATAGGTTATTAAATAGGAAACATTATTTAACCTGAAATCTATTTTTTCCTGTACAGACATTCTGTGAATGAAAACTATAACAGCCTTTCAAAAATGTCATAATTGAAGATGCATTTTATGCTGCTCACATATCGAACATTGTAGTTTAACAAATGATACATTATATTATGTTTATTTTTTTCTCCTAATCTGGTAACTGCCTAGGAGCTGCGGCTCACTGGTTCTGCTCAATAATATGAGAGTATTATATCATATAAAGGCAGTTCAGAGTTCAGGAAAAGCCCAAAACTCAACATTATATTTATTGACTACTGAGGGCTTTAATTCCACTACAAATTCAGAAAAAAAATGCAATGATACATGGTTAGTAGGGGATTGTCTATAAAAATCAGTTGTTGTGGGTAGCACGGAGAGCATGAAGAAAGGAAAGTGGAAAGAAAAGAGAGGTAAATAAAAAGAAGCAGCAAGTATTCATTATATGTAACAATACAGTTACATATAATGAACAGTAACAATACAGTATTTTAGTGAAAATCTATATTTAGAAATAGTCTCAATACATTTAGAGTATTTTAACAGGCATGTGAAACAAAATAATTTATATGCAGAAACTTAATGCTCGTAATTCAAGAATCCAGAAAGTCCAAAAATATCAGATTCCGTCTGGGGTGGGAGCTCTCCACTTCTTAGCCAGAGCCATGTTTGTGAGTTCTCATAAGGCATAATCAACAAGAAAGCTTCCACTAATATCCTTAGCAAAAGCAGTCACATCACACAGGAATGTTATCACCTCTTGAACCAATCACATCCACCTGTGGGAGACCTCATGTCTCCATTTAGTCTCTCAGAACAAATACACTGAGTGATTCAGGAATTCAGATTATTTGAATAACTATTGCTGCTGACTTTATGATACTGAAATAGTAGCATGACTTATTAATTTACTAACATATCAAGTTGTCTTAAAGTAAAAAAATTAAATCTGATACTAATGTACGAAAACTGCTCACACCTAAAATATTTTTCAAATGTCAATTTTGTGTCATATACAAGAAAATCTCTTTTAATAACACTTTTGTTCTTGGGTGTTACATTCAGCAAGATCTGATATGCAGCCTGATTCTGATGTTGAGTGGGTCTTGACAGAGATACAAATGTGTAGGTGAAGCAAAACTGATCTAATTAAGTCTGGTTGCTAAAGCTGCAGAGATGGTCAATGACTTAATACATAAAAAGCAACTAGCATGTTTGTTCTATTATTATTGTCAGCAGAAGAAATAAAATATTTTTAAATTACAGATATATGTAATGGATAATGTGTCATAAACAGTCCTTTAAATATGACAAAAAATAATGAATTCTGCTGGATGTTTTCTAAGTATGAATTCCCCACATATGTTAAAAGAAAGTTTTAAATAATAAGAGTATAACCCAAACATATTCAGAAAAACATAGTGCCATAAACTTCTTTGTTTTCTTTTTATTATTATCATTTATTACAATTTATTCAATATGTACCCCTGATGTGGCCTCCTCCTTCCTCTCCTGTAAAACCCTCTGACTTATTCTTAATCATGGAATCCACTCTCTGAGTTACACTGCTGTTTGTTCTCTCAATAAATCATCTCCTGTCTTTTTAAAAAATTTCTTTGCTTCTGATTTTGTCTCTGGCTTTTCCAGTAGCATCTCAGACAGTGACCTTCTGGAATACTGTGTAATCCTCAAAATTTGTAGGGCAGAAAATCTGAGTGAAATAGGACCATTGCAGATATATCCTGAATGATTTTCAGATGTTATGAGACACTTAAAGAAAAATTAAAGGAAATTGTATCTACTTAGGGTTTGGTCAAACTCTGCCTTTTTTCTTTGTTTTTATTGTAACAATTTTATACAGATGATGCAGAAACATGTTTGTGTTTGTGTGTGTGTGTGTGCTACAGATTTAATTAGGAATAGTTTATCAGTACCGTGTGATATCTCTTCCTTGGAGGTCAATTCCTCCTGTGGCTGCAGATAGGAATCCTATGGATATTTTAACTTTAAGATCTTCTCTTTTAGTAATCTCACAGAGACACAACTAGAGTGCCTCCTAAGTTACTGCCTGTATTGCATAAGATCATGTTTACAACTATGACTAACAGAATTCTGAAGGCAGAAATGGGCTTAATGTGCAATTACAATTTTCAGGAATCTATGCTTGAGATTCTATCCCAAGGATGCATGGGTTTCCCCCTTGAGGAATATCGGTTTCTTTTGAGAAAAAAAAATTAAGAAAAGCAACTGATTTTCATAGCAAAGCCTTAGATTTCAACAACACAGACATCTAAAGAGCATTCTGATTTTAACATGGCTGTCATTTTTTTTTCTCAAAGAATGTGAAAAGCAGCCCAGAAAATACTTGCAAAGATTTCATCCAAAAGATAAGTACATGGAAAATTAAAATAATCACAGGATTACACAGTGGTTTGCAGAATATTGACAGTGAGATTAGAAAGAGCATCAAAAGTAAGATTCAATTTTAAAAGAGTGACTTTTAGAAAAGTGGTAATGAGGAAAACAAGTGCAGTAGAAAAATTTTTAAAAAATTTCTTCCAACATCTAAAAATCAGAAGACTGCCCCCACTAGAAACAAGAAAGAAAGAAAGAGAGAGAGAGAGAGAGAGAGAGAGAGAGAGAGAGAGAGAGAAAGAAAGAAAGAAAGAAAGAGCAGGAGAATAGCCTATTTAACTCAGTTCCCCTTCACATAATATCAGCTTTTAATACACTCTTACAGTTTGTGTTGATGAAAATATATGTTCTGTGGATTCAATAAACACACAAAAAGCAGACTCGGAGATGACAGAGGTAGGTGGGAGCATCTGACAGAGAACATGGCGTAACCAAGTTTAAGATAAGAAGGTTCCATTTTATGCAAGATTAGATGGGCTTTGTGGGTGAGAACAGAGCTCAAGAAAGCTGCCAGCACAGATGTATCACAGCACAGGAAGAAGATGTAATGGTATGCTTAGATATTGGCAGAAACTGCTCAGACGAAGATACAAAAATTAATAATAATACTTATAATAATAATAAGTAAATAGCTAAAACTTAAAAAGCACATAATTTTAAAGCATAGACAACATATGTAAGGAAAGCACAAAAAGAAAAATAAAGAATGGGAGTATCACCAGCCAAAGAAAGAGTTACAGTAATCTTTTCTATCATGCTTTAAAATTAAAGCTATTGAGAAAGCCACAGTACAGACACATTGGAAAAACTGAAAAATATTAACATAGGCATACACACAGCACATATAAACACATACACATATAGTACATGTAAGTACACACAGATAACATATACATACAATATCTTGGTTAAAATGCATAAAAAGATAAAAATATTGCAAGTAACAGAAAAATTGAAGCTTATATTTGTGTAAACAAGGAAAGGAATTACATTATCCTCCTTTAGGAGAGTCTTGAGATAGCAAAAATAAAGAAAATTAAATTTTCAGGGTTTAAAGACAAAAACTAAAACAAAAAATTAGTCTCAAGGCACGTTCATAGTGAAAAATCCACAAATTTAGAAAGTGATATGCATAATTATGTTTGAAAACAAATAAGCCATAGACTCTGTCAACTAACACAGAATATTAAATACTAGTTTAACTTCTTTTTTATTTTCCATTTTTAATTAAAAATAGAATATTTTTCATTTAACACTTCCTGACCCTAGTTTTCTCTCCCTCCACTCTTCCCAGCTTCTCCCCCAGATTCACTTCCAGTACATTTCCTCCTCAGCAGAAAGCAGGCCTCCAGGAGAAGACAGCCAAACATGAAAAAACAACAAGTCAGGGCCTACGCCCTCACATTGAGGCTGGTTGAGGCAACTCAATTTAAAGGAAACAGCCCAAGATACTCTTGCTCTCATTGTCAGAACACTGTGCAAATAAAAGTGTTGCCCAAAGTGATAAAAATAATTACAAATAATGTTTTATTTTCTAGTTCTTGATCAATACCCATTCAATATAGTATTAGTAACTTATTGAATAACAACAGCATACAAACAATTAACTTAATGACACCAATACCAGAAGAGGTGGGCAGGGTGGGTTTGTAATAGTCTTAATAATATTGGATTGAAGTTTAAGTTGTATTCGTGAATACAATTTGATCGTGTATAATATACACTGCTAACTCTTGACTAGCAAATAAATATTGATTAAAGATGATTTTCTTAACATATAGTCACATAAAATTTACAATTTGGGTGGTGATTTATTCCAGTCTGTCATGGTCAAGACTGATCCTAAGTGTCTGTAAGATGTGTATCCAGGCCCTTCTTGCTTTTAGGGGTTCTTATGAGAAAGCAGGAGTAATTCTGACAGGTTTGCCTTTATATGGAACTTGGCTTTTTTCTCTTGCACCTTTTAACATTCTCTCTTTGTTCTAAACATTTAATGTTTTGGCCATTATGTGGCAGGAGGATTTTCTTTTCTGGTCCAATCTATTTGGTTTTCCGTAAGGTTCTTGTATAAACATACATAGGCATCTCTTCTTTTAGGTTGAGGAAGTTTGCTTCTATGATTTTCTTGAAAAGTATTTTCTGGGCCTAGGACCTGGGAGTCTTATCCATTTTCTATTCCTATTATTCTTAGGTTTTGTTTTTTCCTAGTGTCACAGATTTCCTGGATGTTTGGTGTCAGGAGCTTTTCAGATTTAACATTTTCTTTGATGTATAGATCTCTTCTATCATATCTTCTTTCCCTGAGAGTTTCTCTTCCATCTCGTGGATATTGATGATGGTTGTGTCTGTATTTGATGATGGTTGTGTCTATATTTCCTGTCCTCTTTCCCAGGTTTTCCATCTCTAGGATTGTCTCAGGCTTTGTTTTCTTTATTGCTTCTGGTTCCATTTTTCACCTGTGTGATTATACTTTTCTTTGCTAGTTTGAGGGTTTTATTTCCCTCCTTTAAGGACTCTATCATTTTCATAACATCAGATTGAAAATATTTTTCTTGTGCTTGGGGTGTGATCATATCTCCAGGGCTTGCTCAAGTAGGACCTCTTGTTTCTGGTGATGTCAAATGGCTCTGGGATCTGTTGCTTATGTTCTTACTCTGACCTCTAGCCATTCTAATGTCTCTGGAGTTAGCAGGTTTGGTGGTCTCTTATGGTCCAAGAGTAAGTAGAGGGAGCTCTACATTGAATGTTGCTCAAGGGCCCCACACTGGCCTCCCCGGGGTTAAAGACAAGATGTAGGTTGCAGCCAGCGGAGCTCAGCTCGCTTCTCCTGCCTTGTCCCGATTGGGTCAGATAGATCAGGAGTCAGCAGGGAGGGGGCTCTAAAATGAATGTTTCTCTTCCTGACTCAGGCCTTAACAGCGTGGGGAACCATGGACTAGAGGACTCTCTGCGGGCTGTGCTTGGAGTGGGTCAAGCAGGTCAGGCGGATTATGAGCCAGTGGTGGTGTTGTGGGTGAATGTGCCCTGGTTATGAATGCAGATTCAGCTGAGCAGCAGCTTGCTAGCCTAGCAGGCATTGAGCCTCTGACACTCTGATTTAGCTTGGCTTCAGTATATTGTCCCTAGGGACCCTGTAAGTTTGTGTTGGTCAGCTGTTCCCTACACAGGGATGAGAAGAACCATGGATTGGGGTTAGGGTACTGCTTTCAGTCCAAATACTGTCCTTGGAGAGGCAGCAGTGATATAAGGTCAGGCCGATGGAGAGAAGTACCTCTGGGCCTGAGGCCTGGCTTTCAGATAGACAGAAAGCACAGGACTGGAACAGGGAGCCCCAGGCTGTGCTTGGCCCCTATGAATTGGGGTTTCCTTGCTGGCTATGGGGGACGGGGTAGTGGGAGTGATCTGTGGTCTGCCTGCATAAACGGATCTGGAACCTGCACTCTGGTGGGAAAAGCTACACCCGGTGTATCTCCTCCCCTCTTGTTGAAGCACCAATGTCATTGCTTTGGAGTCCTTCACTAGGTTGCTTACAGTTACTGTAATCTCTGATCTTCTGCCACTCAGATACAGTACACCCTGACCACCACCATCCTGGAAATCCTCCTACTATATTTTATTCTTTTATTAAAAATACATATAAAAAAGAAGGAATAAGAAAAAAAATATGTCAACTATGTGTGTGTGTGTTCAGCTATACTCACAATCAAAAGAAAGCTAGAGTAGCTTTGTTAACTTTAGAGAGATTAGATTTCAGACCAATTAAGATCATCAAGAATAACAGGATGTAGTACTAAAAAAGAGGGTCAGTTCTTTAAAAAGACATCACAGTCTTGCATGTGTGTGCATCTACTATCAACATGTCAGCATGTGGAAGGCAAAACTGACAAAGTTACAAGAAGAAATAGACACACCCTGTTATTACCTTTGGGACTCAACAACTCCTTCCAGTAATTATAGATCAACCCAGCAAGAACTCAGTACACAGAGTTGATGTGAATTGCTCCTCCAGTCAACTTGATCTGATTAATATAGAGAGAGGATACTTCAACAACAGTTTTTCAGTAACAAAGAGTATGTGTATATATCAATATCCAAGCAACATTCACCAAGAAAGGCCACATTCTGCTCCGTAAAACATTGTCTTTTAAATAACTGAGAGAACAGAAACTATGCAGTGTATAGCCTCAGTCTACTTCTATATTTAACTAGAAGCTCATGTCACAGCAATCACGTAGAAAATGCTCAAGTATTTGTAAAGTAAACCCAGTACTTAAAACAAATGTTGAGTTTCAAGAAAAAAATATTTAAAATGTTGCAATAAAAATGATTATATGACTAATCAAAATTGGAAATTGTGAAGTAGAATGAATTAGTAAAGCTCTGAATGCATGTGGTAACTATTTAGTGAAGATGTTATCTCACCTCAGCTCTGCTAGGACAGTGGAGCTAGCTTTCCAGAGACCTAAGGAAACATGTGGAAAAGGATGGTTCCTAACAGGTAGGCTAACGCTGGGAATAAACTTGCTAAAAAGATTGAATGTTCAGACATTAGTAGACTGACAGTATTTCCAGTGGGCTGGACTTGGAACCTCATGCACAGTTGAGGAGAATCACCTCTATTGCACTTCTCTGGCCCAGTGACCATATCTGGACCAGAAATCTTTTATGGGGGTGGGGATGATAAAGTCAGACTAGATTAGAGTCAACAAGCTTCCTTTGATCTCTCTTCATGTAACCAGCATGAGCAGGCAGCAGAATATAGATCCTTTCTTGGATAATTTTAGCTGGACCCATTCTCCAGCATGCATGAGAGGTTAATGTAGCCTCCTGACATCTCTGATACAAATGATTTTGTCTCAGCTGTTTTCACTGTTCCCTTAACCTGACAGGAATCTCAGGACTACAAAGGGATCTTTGAGGTTCTCGATGTAAACATTGCTGAGGGCCAAGACATAGATTATATGTCAGATTTGGTCTAAAGCTATAAAACAATTCAGTAAAATGCACAAATATCAAGGGCTGTGGACTATTGGAAAGCTTTCTTTTCAGAATAACACTTCTCTAAAATTTATATTTGTTTACATAATAAATAAAAACATAGGAAGTTGGATTTGCAGGAAAGTAAACAGCAAAACGCAGCATTTTCTAATTTAAACTGAATGCTTTCCAAGTGTGTCAGTGGCATAGTATGTAGTACATGCTTTATGTATACACTGTAATGTTTAGTTTAAGGAAACTCATCACTTAAAACGAAAATATTTACAACATTTGCTTCTAACTTGTCTAAAGCACTCAGTAAATAATTGGCATCTAACATTACTCTATGACAGCACATCACAGCTTCTTACTGCTGTCTAACTGCAAACTCGGTACAGATTAGCCAGCTTTCTTCTCTCTTTTCTTTTCTGCATTTTACCTGACTTTACCTCTGGCAAACACCACTATGTTCTCAACTTCCATGAGATCA
The DNA here is from genome assembly GCA_028658305.1 of Pachyuromys duprasi. Lineage (NCBI taxonomy): Eukaryota > Metazoa > Chordata > Mammalia > Rodentia > Muridae > Pachyuromys > Pachyuromys duprasi. Next base: position 8,358,572 of record CM053766.1, on the reverse strand, counting down.
AATTTTTTAGATTCTCCATCCAAGTGAAGTTAGAATAGCTATCTCTCTATGTAACTTTCTATGGCTATGTCCAGCTTTCTTGTGAATGAAAGAGACTATCATCGTTTCTATACATCAAATGGGAAATATGATAACCATGTATTTTCAAAATATGTTGACTTTTTGAGAGACAATTGAGTATATATAATGTACTTACACATTGAATTGTCTAATTCTACAAAGTCAAACCTATATTCAAATCACACAATCAAATATGTAAGTCTGGAAACCTAAGTATAACTAACCTCACTTAAGATATAGTACATCTCAAGTCCATCCTTGGTATCTAAAATAATGATAAACCTATGTTTACAAAATATTTGTGTTCTACACCCTGAATATAGCTCCTGCAGATCTTGCAGTTTTTATCTTGAATATTTAACCAAAGAGCACGATTAATGCAATGATTTAACTATACTTATTTAATCATTTCAGGTCATTAAGTTAATGGCACAAATTAGATTACAGAAGCTAAGTATGAAAACTATGACTTTTATTATTTTTATAAATAATTAAATTTATACTATTATAAAGTATACAGTAGAGATTACCATAGGTTTATATCACTTAATATACTGTAATTCAATACCTTGTTTGCACAGCCACATAGTTTTATATTTTCAACAGCTTGTGTAAATTTCTAATGAAGAGAAAATTGTGTGAGAAAAATACTTGCATTAAGTACAGAAAAGAGCTCAGAATTTGTTTATGACAAAATGGGTGGTTTGTGTGTGTGTGTGTGTGTGTGTGTGTGTGTGTGTGTGTGTGAATGAAACAGACTGTGTTCTTTGGATCAGTTACACTGGAGTTTTAAAAAGATGTTTTTTTCCCAAATTTTTATAATATCAGTTCAGTTATAAATCATTTGATTTCAATATATATTTAAACTTCAAAGTATTGCGCAGTGATGAAATTAGTGCCAAGGATAGTGTGAGTAGAGTGAGTTTAACCACAGGAGAGAAGTTCCACACAGGAATGCTAAAACTTTCTGAGGGCTAAAGCCACAGATTGCAGGAGTACTCTTTTAGAAAGTTTGTCCCAGTTAACAGATATTCTAAAACTGCAGAACACTTTATAACATAAAGATCCAGAGGAAAGGTACTGGGTAAATACCTCAGCCATCAAGATTCCCTGCTGTTCCTCTTCCAGGTTCTCACACACAGGGACATAGTATTGTTTAGGACATCAGATACTTTGTTCTGTCCTCAGAGGGTACTTAAGGCATGCAATTCATATACATACATGCAGGCAACACACTCATACACATAAAAATGAGTAAAATATTTTTTAAAAAAATTCTGAGACGTCTTTGATTATCATCCAAAAGAGTAGTATTAATAAAACATAGGATAATAAGATAAAGGAGCAGTATGCATGAGTAAAAATAAGTGAATAGAAATAAAGTGATTCAAATTAATACGAATAAATCTTTATAGAAAAAATTGTTATTTATGAAAAGCTAAATATAAAGTATAAAGTGAGCAATTAATAAATAAATTAAAAATCCAGTAAATCAGAAGCTTGTTTAATGTGTGGTAGGCAAACATGTCTTAAAGGGTCAGACTATAAAATTATTTTTTGTGTTTTAATGTTCTGCATTGCAAGTGCTCTCCACTGAATGCATCATGGGAGTACTGGAGTAAATCTTGATTCACCTCAGCAGATAGTCAGTTCTAGGCCCTGAAGGAAGTAGCTGAAAGAAGTGTCAAGTTCTCAGTATCTGATCTCCTTTGCCCTAATAATTTTGGGATTGCCTGTTTTATTATTGCCCATTAATAGTTAATTGTGGTCATGAACATAGGTCATAAACATAAATGATCTATTCCCTCGCCTAAACTATACTTTTTTCTTTCTGTCTTAATTTATAAATTACAGTTTATTTACTTTACATCCCAGCTGTAGACCCCTCCCTCAGCCCATCCCAATAGCACCCTCCCTCTCTCATCTCCTCCCATGTCCCTCACCAAGTCCAATGATAAGGGATGTCCTCCTTCCCTTCCATCTGACCCTAGCTTATCAGATCTTATTAGGACTGGCTGCATTATCTTCCTCTGTGGCCTAGCAAGGATGCAACCCCATCAGGGGGAGGTGATCAAAGAGCCAGCCACTGAGTTCATGTCAGAGACAGTGCTGTTCCCATTACTAGGGTACCCACTGATCTTCCATGGGCTACATCTGTGCAGGGGTTCTAGGTTATCTCCATGCATAGTCCTTGGATGGATTGTCAGTCTCAGAAAAGACCCCTGTGCCCAGATTTTTTGGTTCTGTTGTTCTCGTTGTGAAACTCCTGTCCCCTCCAAGTCTTTCTATCTCCCCCTTTTCATAATATTCCCTGCACTCTGCCCAAAGTGTGGATATGAGTCCTAACATCTGTTTTTATACCTTGATGGGTAGAGTATTTCGAAGTCCCTTTTTCAAAGGATCCTGTCCTGTTCCCTGATTTCTCCCTCTTCCTATGTCTGTCCTATTTGCCTTTCTGAGTGAGGATTTATCACCTTACCCAGAGTGCTCCTTCTTGCTTAGCTTCTTTAGGTGTACAGATTGTTGTATGTTTATCCCATATTATATGTCTAATATCCCCTTATGAGTGAGTATAAACCATATGTGTCTTTCTGATTATGGGATACCTCACTCAAGATGATCTTTTCTAGTTCCCATGATTTATCTGCAAATTTCTTGATTTATTTTTAATTACTGAGTAATATACCATTGTGTAAATATACCACAATTTCTGTACCCATTCCTCAGTTGAGGGACATCTGGATTGTTTCCAGATTCTGGCTATTAAAAATAAAGCTGCTACAAACATGGTTGAGCAAATGTCCTTGTATATTTGAGCATATTTAGTATATATGCCTAGGAATGGTAGCTGGAGCTTGAGGAAGCCCTATTCCTAATTGTCTGAGAAAGCACCTAATTGATTTCCAAGTGGTTGTACAAGTTTACATTCCCACCAGCAATGGAGGAGGGTTCCCCATTCTCCACATCCTCTCCAGCATGTGTTCTCACTTGATGTTTTGATCTTAGGCATTCTGATGGGTATAAAGTAAAATAAGCCTACACACCTACAGTCACTTGCTTTTTTTTCTTCTTCTTCTTTTTTTTTTATAAATTTATTTATTTTTATCTCAATCACAGGTTAGGTACTTTGAATCCCAGGCGTAGCCCCCTCCCCCATTCCCTCCTACCCTCCCACTCCCTCCCTCATATCCCTCTTCCCCGCCCCCTCCAAGTCCACCATCAGGGGAGGACCTCCTTCCCTTCCATCCCAGCCCAGCTTATCCTGTCTCCTCAGGGCTGGCTGCAATGTCCTCCCCTGGGATGTAGCCAGTCTGTCACTCCCCGGCTTGTATGGG
>CM053766.1:8343072-8354677 GCA_028658305.1 Pachyuromys duprasi | reverse complement strand
CAGGGGAGGACATTGCAGCCAGCCCTGAGGAGACAGGATAAGCTGGGGTTGGATGGAAGGGAAGGAGGTCCTCCCCTGTTGGTGGACTTGGAGGGGGCGGGGAGGAGGGAGATGAGGGAGGGAGTGGGAGGGTAGGAGGGAATGAGGGAGGGGGCTACGCCTGGGATTCAAAGTACCTAACCTGTGATTGAGATAAAAAATAAATAAATTTAAAAAATATTGTTGAATAATTTGTCAATAAACTTTTTATTCAAAAAAAAGTTAAATTTATATGCACTACTTATATGACCTTATCTCTTGCATTCAATACCTAGTTTATCTAAAATTCTGAAACATATTTCAGGATATAATTGTTGTTGTTGTTTGCTTGTTTTTAATATCACTAGATTATTAAGACTGCCATGCTATGTGATTTGAAATTGAAACAAATTCATTAGAAATAGCTCCAATAAAGTGTTCCTTGTACTATAATGTCAGAAGTTCAGACTATAGACGTGTAAATAAATAGATTCATGGTAATGCAAAATAGTTATATTTTTTGTTTCAGGCATTTTTCTCTACTACTTAAATTTATTTTATCTTTTTCCTCTCAGATTTGTAAAAATATTTAATTATGCACATAGTATGTATATTTGGGGAGTCCTAGGTGTGTACCTAGACATTTAAGCAGTGAGATCTTCAATCAATAAAAAAGTTCTTGGCTGTGAGTCTCAGAATTTGATTCAATCAGCTGGTGGGAAACTCACAGCCAAAAAGTAGGTGGAGCCCAGGGAGTCCAGTAGAAGAGTGGGAAAAGGGTAGAAGGACCTGGAGAGGACAAGAATACCACAAGAAGCCCAACACAATGAACTAAGACACAAGGGGACTTACAGTAACAGAAGCACCAGCCAAAGAGCATTCACAGACTGGACATAGGCGCCTACACATATGTAACCTAAGGGCAATTTGATCCTCATATGTGTCTCCTAGTAAGTTGAGTGGAGCTCTCTATGACATAGCCTCTGTTGCCTACTCTTCTATCACTTTCCCTTAAAGTGGTTGCCTTCCCTGGACTCAGTGGAAGAGGATGAGCTCAGTCCTGATAGGAATTGATGTGCTGGGGTGGATTGCTGGGAGGGGCTCCCCTTTTCTGAGGAGAAGGAGAGGGAGGTTAAGAGTGGGAGGGACTGGGAGGAGGAGAGCCACTATTGGGATGTTAAGTGAATATAAAAATTAAAAAATACAGTAATAAACATCCTTCTAAAAATAATTCTTGTATAATTTTCAGCTTCTGCAAACCTCAACTATTTATAGCCTGTTCTAAACCTGAAACCTTACCAAAAACATGTTTAATTTTATAAATGCAGTATATGCAATAAAAGCCATGCTAACAGAAAGATCTCTTTTGACACTCCAGTCACTGGAGAAAGGATGTGCTCACATAGAGGACCCACATCAGAGTAGGTAACATGAACGCTTGCCATACTTGAGTTCTCGTCATAACAGCACCTAAGTTCCAACATTATTATAACTATTTGTAAAAACTATTCGTTATTTTTCTCTTACTACAATAAAATAACAAGACCAAGAATTAACTTAAGAATCAGTTTCTTTTGACTTAAGTTTTCAGAGAATAGATGTCCATATGGTGAGGAAGTCACCTAGAAAGAAGCATAAAACTGAGAAATTATGTTTCAACTATAAAAGGAAGACATATAGAATGAAATTGAAGTAGGAAGGACTATAAATTTACAAAGTTCTCTCCCAGCCATGTACGTCCTCCAGCAAGGACCCATGCCCTAAATGTTTCATAAACTCTCAAAACAGCAGCATCGACTGGGGAATTGCCTGTTCAAATATATCATCCTATAGAGGACATTTCTCATGCAAACTACATCTCACTGGATAGAATAATGTGCTCTTAAACGCACAAAAATCATGCTTGCTTACGGTGGTTATGAGTATGAGTGGGGCCAATTATGATCAGTCCATAAGTACACAAATGTTGATAAATTCTAACCTTATATATTTGTGCATTGTTCATGGTACTAAGTGATAAAATTAGACTAACAACTACATATATTTTATGTATCCATTTTCTTATTTTTTGAGTATTTCTAGACTTCACAGTAGTTTGTGTGTATGTATAAATGTATGTATTCTGAATTGTACTCCCCACAGAACTCACAAAATAGATGGTTCACTATTTACCTTTAGTTATTATTATAAAAGACTGAAAGATAAGATAAAGTAGGTTTGGGGAACACATGATGAATTCAGTTATCAAAGGACAGTTATCTTTAAAATCATGTAAGTTGTAGAGGTACATAATAGTGATTTCTACCTAAACGATTTATTTTAATTTTTCTTTACAAGTTCTGATACAATCTGATATATTTTAACATAAATAAGTTTCAGTATTCTGCTCTTTACTCCATATGAACTGTCTTTGAACATTCACTTAGACTATGAAGGGCCGGCACATAGGACAGAGACCTGGTAAGCTACCTATCCTCCTGTTACAGCCCATTCCATTACAGTCACGTCACAGCTCCTTGACATAGTGTTAGCTTCATGGCACTTCTTTTGTGACTTTTCACATGTTTGGACATTCACCGCCAGGGAACCTTCTGCCTTCCCATCTGCCATGAAAAGACAGGCTACCTCTGACCCCCCTAACAGCTACCCTCTATTGGATTACTCCCATAGGTGCTTGTCAGATACAGTGTCTTGATGGTTAAACATTAATGAAAAAGATATCACAGATTTGATTCATAGAACATGGAGATAGAAAGTTGGTACTGGCTTCAAATTTTTATCTTTACTGGCAGGTTTACATAGTTCTGGAAGGTGCTAATCATGCTTTCAACAAAGTAATCATCAGCCTTGCCCAGTGTTAAATCTGTGAGCTGCAATATTGACTGGTCTTGTAAGACATGTCTGTAGATGGAATAATGACATGAATAACATAAGAGTCAGCAAACACTTTCAGATAGGCTTCAAGACATGTCCACAAGATGAAGCCCCTACCTGCGACCATTGACAGATCAAGAACCTATAGCTAAGGCATCCTGGGTTCTACTGGAGAAGATGCTATTATTATTATGATCAATGAACATAGTCTTAAACCAACATCTAATTGGTTTATCTTTATACCATAGATTAATTCATCTTTTAATACCCATCAAAGAAATTTTTATTGACAATTGATGGAAATTAATACACAGATCCACAATTGCTTAAAGTGCAGAGAATAAGATACTGTGGAGTGCTCTGCTCTAAATGGAAGATCAATATCACATTTCCTTCTCAGAGATCATCAAGCAATAGGTGGTGAAAGACTGTAAGAGCCAAAACAATGGATGACTACAAGAAAATTGTTTCCCGGACATGGCATGGCAGCTGCACATATGAAGTCATAACAGTTGTGACATCATTCATAAGATGTGAGCAAGCTCAAGCAGGACAAAATCCCAACATAAATAAGGTGATGGTGTGTTTGAAGTCCTATTCCTACCTGTGAAAATATTAGCAACTGATAACTGCCAGGGAAGGGAAAATAAGGCACCTGTAAGAATGTATCCTCTGGCAAATCTATGTTGCTTCACCATTCATAAATATATATGGGCAGCACAGCATGGAATCAGTAGGGTAAAAGGGGGAAAAGGATATAAATTTGGGGAGATAGGGGAAGAATATGGGTCTGGAAGAAGTTAAGGGATATGGTAAAATGATCAAAAAACATTGTAGGAAATTATTAAAGAAATAATATTTTTTAATGAAAGAAATATATGCACTGCCAGAAATGTGTTTTCTCATCTATGCCACTTAAAACAGTTTACAAAATTAGGCACATTTTTCTTATTTTTCAGAAGGAGAAAATAATTTTTCATATCAAAATGAATGTGCTAATATTATTACTTCCAATGTGTCGAGTGAGATTTTGATTATCGATATACATGTTAGCACAGTGCTCATATCCTAACTGGTTGTCAGCACTTTTGAAGTAACTGATGGCAGTCTGTTCTCAGAAGTCTTTACCTACTTAGTTTACAAAATGGTATTCTCTTCTCTTTACTGGATCCCATCAGCTATGTCTTAGTGTCTTTGGTGAGTATACATTTCTCTATTGTCATACAGTGCTAGTTCATCCAAGGTTTGATCTTTTTACTATTTAGTGATTGAATCGAATTTCATATAACCAGACAGAAATATGGTAAGATTTCTAAGCTTTATCCGCTTAAACATTCCCTCTGAGAACTTAATTATACCAGACTGAATACTTGGATGTCAACTTGATGTCTGTCAGAGTGAGTGGCTTTTCCATTTATTGTGATAAAATACTCAGAACAGCTTGACTTTGCTTCAAATTTACATTGTATAGTTTTCTTTTGATTTTGGCTTTTATGGAATATTATCCTTACATTATAATTACATCCATTTAAAGTATTTGTATTAAATTGAAGTCTTTGGTTTAGCTCCAAATTATTTTTCTGTGGAACCAGAAATATGCATTTACTTTCATTCTTATGCAGGAAGGTACCCAATAAAGGAAATTTATATAAATATATTTTTCCAGCTGACATTTTCTGCACTTTTGTAAAAATAATAGGTATCATATCATTGAGTGTTTATCTACATTCCTTATATTAAGTTCCATTGTTCTTGTTTCTCTGTCAGAGTCATGCTGTCTTTATCACTATAGTTCTACTGTATAGTTGGAGGATGGGTAATATGACACTTCTGGCTTTATTCTTTCCACTTACAATTACTTTGGCCACCTGTGGCCTTTTGTGATTCATATGAGTTTTGGATTATTTTTCTAGTAATGTGAAAAATGTTGTTTCATAGGAGGGAGGGAGACTGCATGGAACACCTTGGGAATGATGGAAACTTCATTGAGTGCATACATGGCTTTATGTAGGGTAACCTTTTTTGACAAAATTATTCCTGCTCATCAAGGAGATTGGGTAGTATTTCCAATGTCTATTTTATTTTTTCTTTCTGCAGTATCTTAAAGTTTGTCTTATACATGCCAAGCTCATTGAGCAGTAAAATTAATATCATGAGAACAATTATTTTATAAAAAGCCATTTAAAGTTTCAATGCATCCTTATCAAAATCCAATCTTAATCCTCACAGAAATAACTTTAAAATATATCTTAAATTTCATGAGGAATCAAGGTTAGTCCAAACAAACCTTACTAGAAAAAGCAATTCAAGAGGACTAACCTTCCAGATCTAAGATATGGGACAGAACCATAGTAATAAAAGTTATATTATACCGTCACAAAAACAGACATGTACAGAAATGGAAAAAATTAAGACCTAAACATGAGTACATGTGACTTCAGCCATTTAATATTTGATTAAGTTGCAAAGAAAAACATACTGGAGAAAAGAACATCTTCAACTAATGATACTAGGTAAACTGGAGGTTCATGCACAGAAGATTGAATTTGGATACGTACCAATCATGTTACACAGAAACTAATTACAAAGGGGTCAAAAATCTTTAAAGAATCATGAAACACTAAATCTATTAGAATAAAGCATAGAAAATACCCTACATATTATAGACACAGTAATGGACTTATTGAATAGGTCTCTATTTGCCTAAAATTTAAGAGTAGAATTGACAGGTGGGACTTCATAAAACTAAAAGGCTTCTACATAGTTAAAGAAACAATCATTCAAATAAAGAGGAAGTCCACAATGGGAGAGAATCTTTGCCAGTTATACATCTGAAAGAAGATCAATATTCAGAATACATGAAAGACTAAAAATAAAATAGTCAAACAAGCAAATAAATTGTTTTAAAATTACGTACTTACAATCTGGACAACTCTTCAAAGAAAAATATGGCTAAGAAAACAGTCATCCTTAGTAATTAGTGATATTCAAATGGAAACAACTTGAGAATCCATTTTGGCCTTGTTACAGTGACAAAGATTAACAAAACAACAGACATAAATAATAGAGAAGATGTGGGGAGAAGACCAACCTCACACATTCACTGTTGGTGGGATTGCAAATTCATACAGACACAATGGGGAAATCAGCATAGGAAAGTCTCAAATGCTAGAAATAAGTACACCATATGACTCACCCATACTATTCCTTGGTATATCTCTGAAGACAGGACTTCCTACTCCACAGATACTTACTCAACCATATTCATTGCTGCTCTATTCACAATAGCTATGAAACAGAACCAACCTAAAGGTCTTTCAACTGGCAAATGGATAAAGAAATGAGGTTCATGTGCATTATGTAATGCTGTTAAGCTGCAAAAAAAAATCATGAAATTTTCAGATAAATGGATGGAACTGAAATAAAATCATATTGAGTGAGATAACAAAATCTAGTGTAAGACGGCAGAAATCACATCTTCTCTGGCCTCTGGGGATCCTCGCTCTACACCTTCAGACTGGAGTACATAAATTGGGGTAACTACAGAAACCAGGAAAGGAAAAAGGGACCACTGCTAGGGATAGGCTTAGATGATAAGCAATAAAGAGTGGAATAACAAGGAAAAAGTGATCTAAAAGGAAAATAGAAAAACTTAGAGGAGCCTCGTGTTAGGGAAGGGAAGAGATATAAGCACAGAATACGAAAGGAGGAGGTCAAAAGGAGTGAAGGTATTTAAAAAGTCATGAAGAATTAAATTATCTACCTGTAATACACATAAATTGATGTTTATTTAAATATTTAAAATAAGCATTATTTTCTAAAATATTATTTAATATATTAATATATGAAAAATAATATAATATATTATATATAAATATTCATATGTGTATATATATTTTAAATATATTTTAATGAAAATTTCTTACCTGGGCTGCCAATGTATCTTCCTAGATCCACAGATTATCTAACATAAACCCCAGTACAAGATATGAGAAGCCTTCTTTAGAGTTGTTCTGAGTGCACCAATAGGCTCCCTAAGCATTTAAGGCTGTTGCTCTTGCCCTTACTTGCCCTGCAGAGGTAGAAAGTAACAAAGAAATTTAGACAGTTAAGAAGAACTGACAGTAATATATTCCTCAGGGAAGAGGAGTTGGTATCTAATATCAAATAATCCCTCCTGAAGTATCTACATAATGTTAATGTTGTACTATGAAGACTGAGCAGGTTGTATAAATGTACTTAGCAGCACACATACATACACCACCACCACCACTATCACCATCACCAACACCAACAATAACCATTAAAAATAAGAAGTCATTAATTTGAGAGAAAACAGGGAGATGGGTTCATGAGGGAGGAAAAAGAAGGGTAAAACAATGTAATTATAGTAGCAAAAATTAAATGTCATATTGATATTTTTATTAATTTATTCCTAGATATTGTACTTGTATTTATAGACTATTGTGGATAGTAAATTTTTCAAAAAATTTGTCATTGGTGTACATAAAATCTACTAGTTTCTGTATGTTTTTTTTTTATCTCACTGCATTAGTAAAACTATGTATCATACCCAGAAACTTTATTCTATTTGTTTGTTTGCTTGTTTTGTTTTTGGGTGTAGTCCATGGACCTTTTATGTTTTTTTAAAAATTAGCGTGGTATAACTTCTTCTCTTCCAGTATGTATATATCTACTTTATACTACTGGAAGGTACACTGTGTGATTTTTGTCTTTAATGGTCTTAGGTATAATTTTTATTTTATTTATTTATTTTATTTTTTAATAATTTTTATATTAATCCCAGGTTACTTACTTTGTATCCCAGCCATAGCCCCCTCTCTCATTCCTTCCCAATCCTACCCTACCTCCCTCATCAACTCCCTGTCCCTTTCTAAGTCCACTGATAGGGGCAGTCCTCCTCCCCTTCCATCTGACCCTAGCTTATCAGGTATCTTCAGGACTGGCTGCAATGTCCTCCTCTATGACCTAGCAAGGCTGCTCCTCCCTCAAGAGGTGGGAGAGGGGGCAGAAGGTCAAAGTGCTAGCCATTAGGTTCATTTCAGAAATAGTCCCTGTTCCCCTTACTAGGGTACCCACTTGACTACTGAGCTACCATGGGCTACATCTGACCAGGGGTTCTAGGTTATATCCATACATGATCCTTAGTTGGAGAAACAGCCTCATAAAAGACCCCTGTGTCCTCCTTCTTGCTTATCTTCCTTAGGTGTATAGATTTCAGCATGCCCACTCTATCCTATAGGTCTATATAAGTGAGTGCATGCCAAGTGTTTCTTTTGGGATACGTCACTCAGGATGATTGTCTCCAGATCCCACCATTTGCCTACAAATTTCATGATTTCCTCATTTTTAATTGCTGAGTAGTATTCCATTGTGTAAAGGTACCACAATTTCTGTATCCATTCCTCGACTGAGGGACATGGGTTGTTTCCAGGTTCTGGCTATTACAAATAAAGCTGCTATGAACATAGTTGAGCAAATGTCCTTGTTGTGTACTTGAACATCTTTTGGATATATGCCTAAGAGTGGTATAGCTGGGTCTTGAGGAATCACTATTCCTAATTGTCTAAGAAAGCACCAAATTGATTTCCAGAGTGGTTGTACAAGTTTGCATTCTCATGTTTATCCTGTATTATATGGCTAATGTCCACTTACAAGTGAGTATATACCATATGTGTCTTTCTGCTTCTGGGTTACCTCACTCAGGATCATCTTTTCTAGTTCCATCCATTTGCCTGCAAATTTCATGATTTCCTTGGTTTTGTTTGCTGGGCACTATTCCATTGTGTGAATGTGCCACAGTTTCTGTATCCATTCCTCAGTGGCAGGTTCTTTGATCAACTTCCACTGGGGGGTGCAGCCTTGCCATGCCACAGAGGAAGATGATACAGCCAGCCCTGATGAGACCTGATAGGCTGGAGTCAGATAGAAAGGGAGGAGGACATCACTATCAGTGGACTAGAGGAGGGGCATATGAAGAGGAGAGGGAAAGTTGGTGGGACTGGGAGGAGAAGAGGGAGGGGGCTGCAGTGGAGATACCAAGCGAATAAATTTTAATAAATAAATAAATAAAAATTTAAAAAAGAAAAAAAAGACCCCTGTGCCCATATATATATATTCCTTTATAATTTTTAAATATTTTATTGTTTTCTAGCATTGCCATCTTGTTATAAATTTTGGAATTTTCTTCCAGGAATTACATATTACAGTCTCATAAAATGTTTTCCAACAAATCAAAACAAGATCATTAGAAACTTACTACTCCATTTAAAATTACTTCTGTCTTCTGTTTTTGCTTGTCATGTACTTTGTTGTGTGTATAATTTAAAGTGTGAGCAAAATTACAATCTTTAATTCATAGTCACAATTGTTTACTGTTTGTTAACCACATGATGGTCATTAATTGTGTCATTATACATATTAAACTGGATTATTGTCAGGTAAGTACATAACTAATAATTAAACTGATGTTTTCTCATCATGAATAATCAAAAAAGATATTAGTAAGAAGAAAAATTGAAATATAATGTTTATTAAATATAGAAAAATAATAATTACACAAATTCAGAAGTAAGTTAAGATAAACATCATAATTCTCTTTCATTATACACGAAATAATATGATATACAAAAAACTATAATGATTAGGTTTGTGCATTTTACTCTAAAAGTAAGATAATATAAAAACTGAAAATGTAGGGAAGATGAAAATTGAATATTGTTTAAATGTATAGTCAACTTACCCAAAGGATGCTAAAAATAGGTAGGGAAAATTGTGAAATATGGATAAATAAATGAGAAGTGAAAGACAAGGTGGCAGCTCATAACACGAATTGTAATCACTTCAATGTTATTAGTTAGAACTTTCCAGTGTGTTAGACCTGCTACTTGAATTCAAATTAATTTAATTAAAATGAAGTTCAATCTCCCAGTCAAGCTGCCTGCTTTAAACACTTAGTATAAGAGTTTTGTTTTCTTATCCATCCATCCATCTATTACAATTTATTCACTTTGTATCCCAGCTGTACCCCCCTCTCTTATCTCCTTCAGTACCTTCCAACCCCTCACTTCTCCCCCTATGCCCTTTCTCTGATCCTCTGATAGAATCCCCCCCTTCTATCTGACCCTAGTCTATCAGGTCTCATCAGGGCTGGCTGCATTGTCTTCCACTGTGGCCTGGCAAGGCTATACCCCCTAGGAGGATGTGAACAAAGAGGCAGCCACTGAGTTCATGTCAGAGACAGTCCCTCTACCCCTTACAAGGAACCCACTTGGAAACTGAGCAGCCTAAGGGTTCCTCTAAGACTCATACACTTATCTAGGTCCTCTCCATGCATGGCCCTCGGTTAGAGTATCAGTCTCTACAGGACCCCCTGGGCCCAGGTTTTTGGTTTTTTTTGGCTCTGTTGGTTTCCTTTTGGAGTTCCTGTCTCCTCCCATTTCTCCTATAAGGATTCTTGCATTCTGCCAAAATCTAGTTGTGAGTCTCAGTATCTCCATCAATACCCAGATGGGTAGAGTCTTTCAGAGGACCCCTCTGGAAGGTTCCTGTGTTTGTATTCTTTGTATCCTGTTCTTTGTATTCCCCTATTTCCGATGTCTGTCCTGTTTGCCGTTCTGAGTGAGGTTTCAGCCACTTCCCTAGGTCCTCCTTGTTGTTTAGCTTCTTTATGACTATATATATATATTAATATGTTTATCCTATATTATATGTCTAATATCAAATTTTAAGTGAGTATATACCATATGGGTCTTTCTGCTTCTGGGTTACCTCATTCAGTATTATCTTTACAAGTTCCAACCACTGGCCTGCAAATTTCATGATTTTCTTGTTTTTAATTGCTGAGTAGTATTCCATTATGTAAATGTACCATAATTTCTGTAACCATCCTTCAATTGAGGGGCATCTAGTTTGTTTTCAAATTCTGACCATTATGAATAACAGTGCTCAGGGATAAACACCCTTCAGCAAAGTGGCTGGATACAAACTTAACACACACACACACACAGAAATCTGAAACCCTCTTGTATGCAAAAGACAAATGGGCTGAGAATAAAATTAGGGAAACAACACCCTTTACAATAGTCTCAAATAACATAAAGTACCGTTGTGTGACTGAAACCAAGCAAGTGAAAGAAGTGTATGAAAAAACTTCAAGTCTCTGGAGAAAAAAGTTGAAGAAGATATCAGAAGATGGAAAGATCTTCCATGCTCATGGATAGGTAGGATTAACACAGTGAAAATGGCCATCCTACATGACTGTTAGACTAAGTAAACCTCCACAAAAGAGAGAATATCTTGCAGACTTACAAAATGGTTCTTTGAAAGATGGTATCAGAAACTGATAGGTGAATATCAGGAAAGGTAGCTTGGTAAAATGAGCATTCCTCTGCCTACAATTAAAAAAATATGAAGACAGAGGAGTGCTATTTGATGAACTGATATGAACTCACAAATAGTTAATTTGTCTCTCGAGTTACATAACTCTGTAAGTGCTGGATATGTGTGCAGTTACCCAGGACATGCCTGTCAAGGCATTCATTTTTGGCTTGCTGAAATTGTGTTTTTTAGTGTAAAATAAGATTGGGGGGTGATTGACCCAGCAGAAGGGGGGAAGGAAAAACTATTGGGGGCTTTTTGTAATGTGGGGGATATGTAGTGCTCATGTTAAGATTTATTTAAATAAAAAAAA
>CM053766.1:8287994-8342972 GCA_028658305.1 Pachyuromys duprasi | reverse complement strand
GTGGTCTTCCATGATGCAGATGTCTTCATACCATTTTGGAACCTCTCATTACCCCCTATGCATATTCCTGTAAGGAACCCAAATAAAATTGATGACTCACCAAGTTGGATTTGGGAGGTATTGGTTCTTTGGTCGGTCATCAGTTTCCTGTCTGGGGTTATTAGATGATTTTTCCACATCTGCCCAGGAGTATTGTCTCACGAACAGGAGGGTCACTTCATACTTAGAGAAAAAAATAATCTAATAACTGAAGAATACCCTTTCAAGATGAACTATTTCATTGTTTGCTTAGGTAAAACAGGTTTAAATGTGCCTAAAGGCTTCCAAAATACTGGAAAACTTTAAAATTTAACTTTTTATTTATTATACAAATTTTAGTATAAGTTCTAATAGTAATAATTATGGTTTCTTAGTTTATTTTGTATGAGTTCATAATGTATGGGAATTTATGTTATAGCTAATGAACAATCAAAAGATTTAAATTTATTTAATTTATACAATTTAATAGAAGTAGTTATGGTTCTGATTTTAAATATATCTAAGGAGAGAGCTGGGTAAGCTCTTAAGAGTATTTGATACTCCTGAAGCAGACCCAGTTTCAGTCCCAGCATCTACATAGTGGCTCACAACTCTCTATAACTCTAGTCTACGGAAATGATGTCCTCTTTTGACTTCTGGGAGCATAGGATAACACATGAAGAACATAAAAATAGATGCAGGCAAAACATAAATGCATATGAAATAAATCTACATTATTATATATGACTAATATGTGCACAAACATACACACATATATATTGGACATACGTATCAAGCAGAATTCTATTCTAATGACTTTACAGGGTTAAGTTCATTAACCTTCAAAAATATCTTCTGATATGATAAAATTATTTTTATATTTTTCATTGGAAAATCTGACACAAAAAGCAGGAGTTGTTTATAACTCCACAGATACCAAGTGAAATAATAGAAGTTCACCAAATAATACTTCTATGACTACTTATGCTATTGTTGCTTTAAATTATTCATATTGTTTTTATTGATAAAAATTTCATATAAACTAAAAAGATTTTAAAATGTGAGCAAATAGATAAGGCTAAGTATATATATATATATATATATATATATGTATATATATAATCTGTTTACTTATATATACACACATATATTTAATTTAATCTCTTTACATCTCAATTTCAGCTTCACCCCTACTCTCTTCCCAGTCCCACTCTCCTCCTTCCCTCTTCTTCCTATCCTCCTCCCCTACACTTCAGAGAAGGGGAACATCTCCCTATAAACCCATCCCAGCACATCAAGTCAAATCAGAACTGAGTGCATCCTATTCCACTGAAGCTAGACTATGTAGTTCTGCCATGGGGAAGTGATCAAAATAGGCAACAGAGTCCATGTCAGAGGCAGCCCCTGCTCCTCTTACTAGGGAACCCATATGAGTACCCACCATTGGCTATATCTGTGTAAGGAGCCTAGGTGTAGTCTAAGCGTGGTCCTTGGTTGGTGCTTCGGTCTCTGCAAGCCTTCCTGGGCCCTGGTTGCTAGACTCTGTTGGTCCTTTGTGGAGCTCTGTTCCACCCCCAGGTCCTTTTATCCTGTATGGCTCTCTCCCATGCAGTGGGTCTCAGGTTAGGCCAGGCATTGGCTGGATATTCCTTCAATCTCTGCTTTTTCTTCATCCCTGTAGATCTTGGAGTCAGGGTAATTTATGGGTGGGTAGGTATTCCCCTCCCTTCACAAACTAGAGGGTGTCCTCTTCTGTCTCCATGGCTCCTAATACTAGGAGTCTCTGCTAGAGTAACCCTCATACAAACCCAGGAGCCTACCCTGTTGTAGGTATCCAGCTTTTTACAGAGTTGTCCCTGCCCATGGTTTCTTTTCTCTCTACCCTCTATTCTCACGTACCTGCTCTTCCTAGGTCTGATCTCCACCCTCATTTCTCTCTGTGCTCTAAAGTTCTGTGTGCTTCCATTTTTTGTTTTGTTTTTCTTTTTTATCATTTATTGCAATTTATTTAATTTGTATCCCAGATGTGGGCCCCTCCAACTCCTCCCAATCCTGCCCTCCCTCCCTTTTCTTTCCCTATGCCCTTCTTGTCCACTGATAGGTGAGGTCTTCCTCCCCTTCTATCAGGTCTCATCAGGACTGGTGTTCCTCTGTAGCCTGGCAAGGCTGCACCCCTCAGGGGGAGGTGATCAGAGAGCCAGGCACTGAGTTCATGTCAGAGACAGCCCCTGTTCCCATTACTAAGGACCACACTTGGAGACTGTGAGCCTGTGGGCTACATCTTAGCTGCAGTTTTAGGTCCTCTTCATGTATTATCCTTGGTTGGAATATCATTCGCTTCAGGGCCTCCAGGGCTTAGTTTTTATGGCTCTGTCTCCTTTTGGAGCTCCTGTCCCCTCCAGGTCTTTCTATCTTCCCTTTTTTCATAAGAGTCCCTGAACTCTGCCCAAAGTTTGGCTATGAGTCTCAGCCTCTGCTTCAATACCTCGATCACTAGAGTCTTTCAGAGGCTTTCTGTGGTAGGCTCCTGTCCTGATTCCTGTCTTCTCCTGCTTCCAATGTCTGTCATATTTGTGCTTCTGAGTAAGGATTGAGCATCTTCCCTAGGATCTTCTTTGTAGTTTAACTTCTTTGGGAGTACATATTTTAGTATGTTTAACCATATAATACAGGAGAAACATACTAAAATCCATGCCCTAAGCTTTTTATTAGATTTTTATTTTTTATATTAATTACAGTTTATTCACTTTGTATACCAGCTGTAGCCCCCTCCTCTTTACCTCCCAATCTCACCTCCCTCATCTCCTCCCATGCCCCTCTCTAAGTCCACTGATAGGGGAGGTCCTCCTCCCCTTTCACCTGACCATAGTGTATCAGGTGTCATCAGTATTGGCTGTATTGTCCTCCTCTGTGGCCTGGCAAGGCTGCTCCATCCTTGGTGGGGGGGGAGGGGAGGAGGTCAAAAGCCTGCCACTGAGTTCATGTCAGAGACAGTCCCTCTTCCACTTTCTAGGACACCCACTTGGATAGTGAGGTGCCATGGGCTATATCTGAGCATGGGTTATAGGTTATATCAATGAATGGTCCTTTGTTGGAGTATCAGTCTCAAAAAGACCCCTGTGCTCAGATATTTTGGTTCTGTTGCTCTCCTTGTGGAGTGCCAGTCCACTCCAGGTCTTACTATTTCCCCTTTCTTTCATAAGATTCTCTGCACTCTGTCAAAAGTTTGGTCATGAGTCTCAGCATGTGCTTTGATACCCTGCAGGGTAGAGTCTTTCAGAGGCTCTCTGTGGTAGGCTACTGTCTTTTTATAAATTGATAAAGTAAAGAAGCTCCCAGACTCATATGGTGATTCACAGCTGTTTGCAAATCAGTTACAGGATATCCAGTGCTCTGTTCTGGTTTCTGAAGGCAGTGGATGCATGTTTCTGACTTTCATATGTGCAGCCAAAACTTACAAGACCAATATAAAAGAAAATAAGAAAGAAAAGGAAGGAAAGAAGGAAGGAAGAAAGAAAGGAAGATAGGAGGAAAAGAAGGAATATAAAAACAAATTTCAACAAGAAGAAATTTCATTGGACAACAGACCTATTTCAAATGTTTTTTTCTTGTGTACTGGAATGATTCAGTGATGAATACTTAGTTCTGAGATCTATATATATGTGAGCATGATCTTCATTCATAAATAAAATCATAATATATTGTATAGAAAGAATTCGAAGTAGCTAGTAATTTTCTTTAATATATGACTTCATTGATGAGTTTATTGCCTTCTCTATAGCAACAGGTGGCTTGTTTTTCCATTTTCAGTGTTGAAAACATTGTTATCCACTTACATTTCCTTACTTCAATGGTAGGTTATAACATTAAAGTTGTGTTCACTTAACTCTATGTGGGTAATTTTCTTTCAACAATAGAAGACATTCAAACATCTGGATATATCTGATAAGCCAATTTTGTGTACAGAAAGACTATGTTGCCCTTAGAGAGATTCTTTGAAGCTTATGACATTTACTGATAACAGATCTACTGACCTTCTCTTTAGAGGAACTTATTGACTCTTTATAATACCTGTTTTGTTCTGTCACTGAAAGGCTCTGTTTGGTTGAACTTTTATGGCAATACTTACTGTCTATTTCTCCATGCTTCTCTCCCTAGTCCATGGTGAATATTGATCTGTTTTCTCTTTCTTCAATTTATCATTTTAAGAAATTTATATAACCTAATCACATTCTGTTAACACACAATGTCAACATATTCCTTATTATACCAGACTCTAATTTTGTAAGATGCAGCCATTGGGGAACCAGAACTGCATAAATGGGTGTCTAGATTTTTTTAAGTATACATGAATCTAAAGTTCAACAAAATAAGAAGGTTGTTTAAAACAATCAAAACAAAAGAATGCAGAATGACTAACAGAGGTATGCTACATTGCAGCCAGTCCTGGTGAGACCTGAAAAGCTAGGTTTGGATGGAAGGTGAGAAGGACCTCCCCTATAAGTGGACTTAGAGAGGGGCAAGGAGGAGATGAGGGAGGGAACGTGGGATTGGGAGGGAATGAGAGAGGGTTCTACAGCTGGGACACAAAGTAAATAAACTGTAATTAAAATAAAAAAATTATAATAATAAAAAAAAGACTGTGGAGAGCCATGGGACCCAGCTACAGGCAAAGCCATCATGAGAGATAGGCCTAGAAGCTCAATATTGAACTCAAAGAGCGATACTGGAAGACATCCAGGAAAGGTGTGCGTGCCTTTCATTTCCAAGTCTATAGTTTTAGCTGGATAGTCCTGGATGCTCCAGTTAATCCAAAAGCCTCTCGCACCTGGCCCCAAAGGACCTCTTGCTAACACAACACACCTGTGGCCAAGCGTGACGAGCTGAGTTGGATCATTAGGACTCACATTGTGGTTGGTGAGTTGCTTGTTAAGCTGTTTTGATATGTTTAAACCTGGGGAAAAGCAGTTTTTGAAAGTTAGGCATTTCCATACCTTTTTCTTTTTGTACTGATGTGATTTGTTTTTGCTTTGCCTATAAATAATGAACCCTGGAATAAACCCCCTGCTGCTTCAGTCAGACTGACAGCCCTCCAAAGCCCATCCTGTGTGTAGTGATTTGTCCTCACTCAGGTACTGTTAGACTCTGCCAGAGGTCTCTGGCAAAGCACAGTCTTGTGTAACCTGACACAAGTGAGATATAATCAAATTAAAGCATAATAATAGTGGCAGGAGAGATGGCTTGATGGTTAGGAGAACTGCTGCTCTTCAAGGCCCAGGTTTGATTCCCAGCATCCACAGGGTAGCCACAACTTTCTGTATCTCTGGTTTCAGTGTATCCAGTGCCCTCTTGTGGTCTCTGAAGGCACAAAGCATCCATGCAGTACATAGATATACATGCAGGCAAACTCCCACACACATAACATTAAACATGCTATGTTCATATCACTACATGGTAAGTTAGGAGTTTGTTAAACCAGTTTACATTAGAATGGGATCAGCAGTTGTATCATATCTGGGATACTGAGAACCTGGGTGTTTGGTTCTTAAGCAAGGGTGGTTCAGAATAGTCACATGGTGGCTGTCTCTTCCTTGGAGGGGCACGTGATAGCAGTATGGTACATGAAACCAGAAGGGTAGCTGGAGAGTGAGCCAGCGATGGGAGCCCAGAAGCATAGTTTCAGATATCATTGAGAAAACCCACAGCAGAAGCAGCATGGCAAAAGCTTGCCAAGGATGGGGTGGGGTGGCAAGGAAGGCCAAGTAAGCAAAAGTAAATCATCATTCTATGATTTCTTTTGGTCTGGACTGAGAGCAGAGTCTGTTCCCACACTGAGCATGGTTTCCCCACATCGATTAAACCAATCAGGACAATTCTTCAGCTAAGGCTCCCTACCTGGCTGATTCTAATTTGTGTCAGGCTGACGCACAAAAAACAATATTTTGGTGATTATGAAGAATTATACTACAAACATCCATGATAAGGATTTTGTGATTGCATAAGTTTTCATCTCCATTGGTTTAATGTCAAAGAAAATGATGACTGCCTTGAAAGGTAACCATATGTTAAGTTATGCACTAGACATCAAAACGTCTTCATATTGCTCTTTTCACTTTTTTCTACACATATACACACACAATGGTATTTATTGAACATCTGTGAACAAGGTACTTAACCATTCTATGTGTATATAGAAGAAGAAATTCTGAAAAAAGAAATAGTGTTCTCAGTTAATGCAAAAAGCATGATGGCAACATTTCAAGTGAATAAAGAGAAACATTCAGTAAATGAATAAATCAACTGTGGTACATTGAGACAATGGAACATTATTAAAAATTCAAAACAAATGAAAACAGAAAATGTCTTACAGGATTTTATTGCATATGGGAAACAGTGTCCTCTGGGGCTGTGGAGTATGGTAGTCTAACTATGTGGCATTCTGAAGAAAGAAAATCCAGAATGACAAAAAACAAAACAAAACAAAACAAAACAAAACAAAAAAACAAAAACAAAAAGAAAAACAATGCCCTTGTGGTATTGAGGGAAGTGAAGCATGCACATGTGGAGAAATAAATTATTTTAGGGTAGGAATACTGTGATAGTATTCTACCAATGTGGAGGAAGCTAGTCATTACACATTGTCAAACCCCATAAAATGAATGGTTTGCATGGTAACCCCTGATGCAAACAGAGAGTTAAATAAGTGAGGCTGTAAATGTAAATTCGTGTTTTAAGAACTGTCTCATTCTTGCTGAGCACCAGCGATGGAAAGGCTGTGGATGAGGGTAGAGAATTCATGATATCTCTCTGTACTTTCCAAAACATTCTGGATTTGAAAAGACGACTAGAATTAAGGTTTATTAAAAAGTAATGCTTTTCGACATTTTAATAGTTATGTCGTTGATCATACAATGCTTTAGGATATCTGAGTTTCTCTATTAATAATTAATTGATTAAATAACATTAAAATGTAGTAATTAAATTATACATGCTTTAGCAGTTGGATAAAAGAGGCTTAAATAAAGGTTTACTTAGGTCTATGCTTTATCTAATTATTTAGAAATAAATACTCTAATATGATTTTTCTGTTCAAGGTCAAGAAATCTGGAGTCTCTCTGTGGCATGTTGAGAAGAAAATTAAAATGAAAGACATCAGAGGAGACTTTTCATGGAATTATCAATTCATTTAACATAGCTACATAAATTGTCTTAAAGAAACAAAACACTGTCTGTCATTTTACAAAAACAATATTGTTAATTTCCAAATTCTGTTTTCTCCTCTTTCTTTCCATAGTCAGTTGGCTCTTTGGCTTCACATGTATTAGCATGGCTCAACTGCTAATCCAGTTAAGTTTAGGAATCCTTCCCTTCTATACTAAAAGCTTGTTCTCAATTATATACTGAATTAAATGAGAGATAAGAAGATTCTGAGAACTTAATATTTATAGTTTTGCTGCTGAGAAAAATTAAAAATCTGTAAAATCCACATTAATCATTTAGTTTCTGCACATAAATGTAAATGGATTGTGA
The DNA here is from genome assembly GCA_028658305.1 of Pachyuromys duprasi. Classification (NCBI taxonomy): domain Eukaryota; kingdom Metazoa; phylum Chordata; class Mammalia; order Rodentia; family Muridae; genus Pachyuromys; species Pachyuromys duprasi. The sequence goes on along the minus strand of CM053766.1, from coordinate 8,335,424 downwards.
TGGAAATACACTTCAGACTGTGATAATAATTACTACCAAACACAGTGTGAGATTCATTATATCCATGTTTAATACACGGAAGAAGCACAAGGGACCTTCAGAAACCTTCACAAATAAGAGGATTACAGTATATAATCAGCACAAAGTGGTCACCATAAAGCTTCATCAAGAAGCATTTTCTAAGAAGGAAAATCAGTCTGGAGGAATATAGTTCAGAAAAGAAAATCTCATTTTCAAGTTGACATTCACCTCCATAATAAGAAATTAATTTCTACGAGGCTCTCTTTTCATGTTCTTTTTCTACACATAATAAAATGGTAAAAACGATAAATAACAAAGTGATTGGAGATATTAATGTTATTCAACATCTTTACTACAAAAGCTTTTCTGAAGCCCAGTGGTTTTATTTAAATTTCTAATTTGGAATGATTCATGGTCACATTTTGAAGCTTTTAAGAGTCTTAAGTAAGTACCCCACATTCTCATAAGAGAAGGAGAGCATCATGTTGAAAATAAGAAAAGTACATTTCTGTCTCCTTCTTACATGACTTCCTGTACTCTGTCCAATGTTTGGCAGTGTGTTTCTGCATCTGCTTCTGCCTTAGCTGGGTGGAGTTTTCCAGAGGAGATCTGTGAAAGGCTCCTTTCCTGTTCTCTCCATTCTACCACTTCCAGTGTCTATCCTGTTTTCCCATCTGAATGAAAATTAAGCATCTTCCCTAGGGTCCTCCTTGTTGTATGGTTTCCTTAGGTCTATAGATTTTAGTATGGTTATCCTATATTATATGACTAATATCCACTTATCAGGAAGTAAATACCATACCTGTCTTTCTGCTTCTGGATTACCTAACTCTTCTCATTTCATCCATTTGCCTGCAAATTTCATGATTTCCTTGTTTTTAAATAGCTGAGTAATATTCTATTGTGTGAATGTACCATAATTTCTATATCCATTCTTTGATTGATCACTTCTCCCTGGTCAGGAGACCTACGCAGCCTTAAAGAGGAAGAGGATCCAGATAGACCTGATGATGTCTGATAGGCTAGGGTCAGACAGTAGGGGAAGAGGACTTCAACTATCAGTGGACTAAAGGAGAGGAATAGTACAAGTACATAAAGAATGCACTGATTATATCATTGTTATAAATGATTTACTAAGAATGATCAATTTTGATTCTTAAAACTCTTCTTATATGAGTACATAGATTCCATTTTAATACATGTAATTAAAAACATAAAATTATGAGCTGCTTACCCATTGTTTTGTAGGTATGTAAACAATATCTCTACTGCATTTAACACATGAATGACTTCTTACATTGGAAACAAAATGCATCCATTTGAACGTATCATTGGCATGACTGCCAAGATGAGCTAAAGAAGGACAATGCCAATAGACATGACAAAGTAAAAAGGGAAAAGTCAACAAAATCTCAAAACTATACAAAAAACCATAAGCAACTAAGGACTGCTGAGAGCAGGAGAAATAGCCTTCCTCAGGGAAGAGCACACCCATTGGTTATCCAGTGCTAGGTTGTCAGTCTTAGACTTATACACATATGAATAATATTACACTGACTGAGAAGGTTATATTTATGAATATATATATATATATAGATATATATGTAATAACTATTAATTTTAAAAAGCTGTAAGTTTGAAAAACAGCAAGAGGGGTATACAGGAGTGTTTAGACAGAATAAAGGGAAAAGAGAAATATAATATTATAATCTTAAAAATTAATAATGATAATTAATAATAACAATAATATCTCAGAAGACCAATCATGTGTAGGTTTCTTAATAAGAAAAGGACTCAAAGCACTTCCCCTCATCATTTAGCCAAGAGCAAATCCAGATTTGAATTCTGTGCTCCACTCTCCTGGTGTTTTCCAATATCATCTGTTTGCCTGTTGTATAAGTATACCTATGTGCTTGAATGGAGGCTGTGCTTTCTTGTGAATCTGTCCCTGTGTCAGTATCTGTGCATGTGTATCTTCCTAACAAAAGACTTTGCTCTCTCTTCTACTGAGCAGCACAGAAATCATCACCTGGAGAAGAAATGGGGGACGTTTTAAAAAAAAATCATTAGCAAAATTTTAGAAGGGATTAAATCACTGACTCCCATTGACCTAGACAAAAACAGTACTACAAACATTAATTATCAAGCAATATATCTAAACTGTGTTAAATGTTTATGGTGGATTTTACTTTATATGGTTGTTTTCTACATATATTTTCAGTTATAAGTATCGTATTAGCACAAACACTCATGCAAACATACATGCATCATTCTTGGGTCATGGACAGATACATAATTTAAAAGTAGAGATGTGTATTACCTTAGGTTACAGAAGTTGTTACACGGCAATCCAAGGCAAGAAAGGTTGGTAGTTACAATGTTCTCTTACAGGTCAGTTTAACAAACAGGCTGAATACATGAATAGAATACCAGTCTAAAGTCTTAAGTGACCTTGAGGCATTTTAATAAATCTGGCTGTCCAGAAAAACTTCTAATCTCTTGGGATGTAAGAGATATTTTCATCATATTTTACCACACATTACAATTCAGTTTTAAAAATTGTCATTTCTTATGACTGCAGTCAAGATTTGGGGTAATTTTACACTGCTTTATTTTGGGTCCAATTAATATGTATTATCTCTATGACTTTCCAGAACTTGATTAATAGTAAGCATAGAAATTTAGATAATTCAAAATAAATTTGTTACGGACATGTGTGATTCTACAAGTGTAACAATCCTATTGTTACACAGGTAATACAGATAATTCATATACAATCTAGTTATTTTAAAAAATAAAATAATTAGTATTTAAAAATGAGGGAGGGGCAAAGGGGGTAGAGGAAGGGAAAGTGAGATTGGGAGGAGACTTGGGAGGGGACCACAGCCAGGACACAAATTGAATACACTGTAATAAACCATAATAATAATTAAGAGAGAAATATTGAATAATTACAAAATGTAATTTTAGGCTATGTTCCAACAGGAGTCATGCTTAAATTTTTGTCTTTATATGTAAATATAGATGTATATATATTATAACTATATCATATATATATACATATATATATATGATAACTAGTGAAAGATTTTTAGGACTTCTGGGTAATGAAATATAACCAAAGTATATTATAAGAGGGATACTATGGGAAGACCAGTGACTTTAACCAGTTATTTTAGAATGCCATTTCTTTCCTAACTAGCTCTGAAACTATTGTTTCCTCCATGTCCAATATTCTATAGCTTTCAAGTAAGGTGTGTGTTTGTGTGTGCATATTTTTCTGTATATGTTATAATACATACCAGGCAAAAATAGAATATAGAAAAGAAGTCATATAAGGAGCAAAGATGAATACTCATCTGCTGGTTGATTCATTGTTTTAAATACAGAAAGCTCTAAATAGTCCTCGAATTTCAAAAGTGAAAGATAAATCCAGTAAAGTTTCATAATATAAAATTAGCACAGATGTTTTAATTGTTTTACATTATTAACCATTGACTATTTGAAAAGAAAATTATGGAAGCAGCCACCATTTGCAATAGCATAAAAGTGTAGATAAGATAAAGAAAATTACAAAAAATTACACAATTACACTGAAAATTGCAAAGTTTACGAATACTGTATCCTTACATAGTGAGGGGGCCCAGCTCTGTGACAGGATCCCAGGGTAGTATAAACACACTTAATCTTTTATCTAGCACTATTTTCCAACAACAAAGGCAGCTAAGAAATGAACAGAGATCCTTCTAGCCTTCAATCATAGCTGATTGGTTCAAACGCTGCTGAGAGTTTACAGTCTAGGGTGTTGTAGATATTCACTTTGTTCCGTGTGTTTGATCAAGTTGATCTTCTATTGAGTTTTCAACCCAAATAACTTTTGTGCCTACAATCATCATAATTTACAGATGAGACATGGGTGAACTCAATTCAAAGTTTGGCTTATTCAATTCCAACTGTGATTTTTTTTTGTCTGATTTAGTGCCACTGATATTTAGAGCACATATCAAGATCAAAGGGCAGCTTGGTAGATTTGATTCTCTTCTTTCTTTCGCTTTTTCTCTTTTTCTCTCTTTTTTTTTTAATTTTCAAGCTTTAATCTGGGGATTTTAAGAAAGATTCTTAGAATATCAAGTGAAATGAAACATGAAAATTAATATGTGCTAGAGAAATAAAGATGTAGGGAGGAAAGCCACGATGGAACAATCAGTAGAAATCTAGAAAATCCAGGTGAAAATGCATCCTGCAGGATATCTAGACCCTGATTCACCTAAACTCACTGTGTCTCTTCCTAAACCTGTAAGGGGCAGCTTTTGAGGATGCCTTGACACTCCTAATTTAACCATCATGCCCCAGTAAGCAAATGATGGCATAATGAGTTGAATAAAACCATTAAGGTTAAACGTTAAAAAAAAAAAAAGAAGAAGAAGACATGGGTTTGCCTGAACTAGAGATGTTCTTGACATAAGAAGCCAATAAAACAAAGAGACAATGACTGTATTGGGAAAAGATATTTGCAAACCATACATCTGCCATTGGTTTATCAGAACACAAGCCTACCCTTAAAGACAGCATTCAATTTTAAAAGGCCAAATTCCACAGCCCAAAGACATTGGGATGTACCTCCATACTGATCATTCTGGGATGGACAGTTAAAAAACTATCATTCTGTGTGGCCTAATAGCAGCTCTTGATTTATGGTCCTAACCATTAACTGACTCCTCCATGCTCTTTGTCAATGTTGCCATGGTAAACTAAATCACATGGTGTGAAACTACTCACCACCCATAACATATTATAAAATGTTAGACTTTCCATTTGAGCAGGGGTGGCGGTGTTCCTAAGGGAATCACTTTGAAGGCTTCTCTCTCAAGGTCCTCTTCTGACTTTTCCTTCTGATCCAAGCCTTCTCTTTCATGGAGGGTACCACTACTGCGCTCTACATACCTCTCTTCTTCTCACTCTTTGGCAAAACATACTTTTATTATTTTAAACATTTTAACTTAAATATATCTTTTTGCAATATCCTCCCCTGAATCTCCCTTCCAACTTCTCTCCCTCTTCCAAACCACCCAACTTTAAGTTTTTCTCAAAAAAACAAAAAACCCATATATACATAATTAACCTTCTACAGAAAAACCTAAGAATACATTATAAAACCACATACAAAAAGGAAAAAAAAACAATATACGAATAAAAGCACACACACATGCACACAAAAAAAAACAAACAAAAAATAAATCATAGAATCTAATCATAAGTTGGTCAGCTTCTCTTGAACACAACGTCTGTCCTGGAGTGGTTGAGATAACCATTGTCACTCTATTGTAGAAAACTGACTTTTCCTCTCCCAGGAGGCATAAGTAACAGTAACAGTAACAGTTCAGTTGTTAAATTTTACCCTAGTAGATAACTTTCCATTAGTTCTTTCTTTTTATTTAGGAAAACTATCATGTAATGTAATAAATATACTGTACTATAATTAACATAATATAAAAGATAATACAAAATCTATCACATCAAGGTTAGACAAGGCAAACTACCAGAAGGGAAAAAGTCCAAGAGAAGGCAAAAGAATCAGAGACTTGCTTGTTCTTATATTTAAAATCACATAAAAACATTTAACTGGAGTCAGAATATATGTGCAGAGAATTTTCTTCAGACCCTTTCAGGGCCCGTGATCGTAGCTTCAACCTCTGTGACTTCATATGAACTTTGATCATGCTGATTTAGATGGTCTTGTTTTCTTGGTGTTCTCCATCCCCTGTCTCTTATACCCTTTCTACCTTCTCTTCTGTGGGGTTCTCTGAGTTCTGAGGGGTGATTTATGATAAAGACATCTCAGTTTCAAGTTCTCACTCTCTGTATCATGTCTTGCTTAGGTCTCTATATGTGTTCCTATCTGCTTCAGGAGGAAGTTTCTCTAATGATAGGTGAACAAGGCACTGATCTGAGTATATAATTAGGAGTCATTTTATTATACAGTTTCCTTGTATTTTAGACTGATATTATTTGCTTTTACCCTAGGTCCCTGGGCTAGTTAGTCTCAGGTTCTTGATTACACAAATAATGTCAGGTGTGGGTTCCATTTCTTAGAGTAGGCCTTAAGTCAAACCAGTTATTGGTTCCCTCCTCACACAAGCTTTGTACCGCTATGGAACTAGCATAACATGTACTTGGAGACTAAGCAATACACTTTTGAATGAAAAGTATGTCATTGTAAAAATAAATGAAATTACTTTAAAACCTCTTTAAAAGAAATAAAAAATGATTTTTATACTTTCTAGATTATCTATAATATAGATAAGCAGAAATTTTTCAGGTACCGGTACTCGCATTAAAAAAAGACAGTGCAGCCACTCCTGATGAGAGCTGATAGACTAGGATCAGAAGGAAGGAGAGGAAGACCTCCCCTGTCAGTGGACTTGGGGAGGGGCATGTGTGGAGAAGGGGGAGGGAAGGTGGGGTTAGGAGGGGAAGAGGGAGGGGTTTATGGGGGGATACAAAGTGAGTAAAGTGTAATGAATAAAAATGAAAATAAAAATATTAAAAAAACAAAATAAAACAATAAAATAAATGAAATGAGCAGGATTGAGTAAGTTGTTCTGTGGTTAAAAGTACTCACTGCTCATGTAGAAGACCTAAGTTCAGTTCCCAGCACTCAGATAAGGTGATTTACTTTTTCCTCTAACTTTTCTCCAGGAGATATGATGCCTATTTTTGGCCTCCTCGGTTACCAGCATGCAAATAGTACACATGCATACATTCAATCATATGCTTGCACATATAATATATTTTAAAAATCAAAATGATCTCAAATAAGCAACCTAATATCCTACCTTAATAATATGGAAAAGCAACAAGAAGCCAAAACCAAATTCGGTAATTTTGAGAAATTAAGAACATCCATTGGAACATCAGTTACTAAATTAGAGATTAAAAGAACAATATAGTAAACCAATCAGACTCAGTTCTTGGAAATGGTTAGCAAGGTTATCAAACCTTGGACTAGGGAGATGATGGTTAAAAGCTTGCATTTCCATGGCCAATTCTCAGAGTCCACATGGTTTCTCATAACGTCTATAACTATAATTTTAATGTCCACGTATGACTTCCAAGAACATCAGGCCTATACGTGATTCAGAGACATTTCTGCAGGCAGAGTACACATCAAATAATAAAAATTATAGAAGGGTCAGCAAATCTCTATTCAAGCTACCACAGGAACACAAAGAATGCCAACGTTTATGAAACTGAAAAGGTTAAGAAGTTTTTACCATAAGCTCTAATAAAACCCTGAAGGGCATTAAGGTATACTTTGAAAACATTTATTCCAAAAGCTGTGAAATTTAAATGAGATTCATAAATTTTTAAACATATCCGACCTTCATAAAATAAGGCTATATATTTATACTTATAAATATAAATATTTACTATATTTATAATATATAAATAATTTCAATAGAAGCACAATGAGTAATGAAATATTAAGTAATTAAAAGTCTCCAGCAAAATGAAAATTGACAATTAAATAGATTCATTACTAAATACTATCATATTTTAAGGAATGCATAGTTTCAACACTTCTCTAGCTACTGCCCAAAATACAAGAGAAGAAATACTATGATGAAGTATATACTATATCAATATCAAAACAAAATGAAACAAGAAGAAAATAAAAGCTAATATCCCTTATGAATACAAACACAAAAATTCCTAGGAAATTACAGTAAATCAAACTGAAGAACATATTAAAAAGTGTGGTGGATGAGTAGTTTTATTTTAAGGATATAAGATAGGTTTGTCATATGCAAATCTTTGTTATTTACTATAAAAATAAATTTAAGTGGGCTTGTTGAACAGTTGGGAGCACTGACTATTCTTCCAGAGAAACTGGGTTCAGTTCCCAGAACCTACATAGCAGCTCATAATGTCTGTAAATCCTAGAACTAACACCAACAGATATACAATTAGGCAAAAGAGCAATGCACATAAAATGAAAATAAATTATTTCTCAAAAAATAAAATAAAATTAAGCAAAGAAACCACATGATATATACATTAAAAAAAGCATTTGAAAAAGTTAAGAATGCTTCCTGATTAAAAGTTCTGGAGATGCCATGAATAGATATACATCAAAATAATAACTGGGAAATCTATAAACAATATTATGCTAAAGGTAACAATGGAAAACATTGTCTTTAAAATTTATGAGAGATGGTTATCCACTACCTTGTTCTTAAATACTTAGAGTAAAAAGAGAAGAAAAAGATGTCACAGAGATAAAAATTGGAAAAGAAAAATATTACCTTTAGTACAAATGACATGATTTGTTAAATGCAGAAGACTCTACAGACTCTACCAGAAAGATTTTGAATTTAATAACCACTTTCAGTAACATTGTAGAGTATAAAATCAACATAAAGACACCAGTAACTTCCATACCTACCAAAAACAAACCTAATGCAAAAGAAATTAAGAAAAATACTCCACTCACATTAGCTTTCTCAAAGATAAAGTACGTAGAAATAAACCCACCAAGCGTATGAAAGACCTTATCAAATAAGTATTTGAAGTATGAATAAAAGAAAAGAGATAGTGACGATGGAGATATATTTTATTCTCCTTGATTGACAAAATTAATTTTGTGAAAAACTGTTTTGATACATAATGAATAAATTTATTTCAATTCTAAAGTCCAATTCCATTCTTCACAGAACTACAAAACAATCTAAAACATTATATTAAAAAAACAAAAATCATATATAGTCAAATCAATACCAAATAAAAAGAACACTAACTTAAAATCATGGTATAGAGCCATAGTGACAAAGCCTGAATTTAACTGAGTTTAAGCAGGCATGCATACCAAAGGAATTAATGGAAGATACCAAAATAAATCCACAAGCTTATGGCTATGTAATTTGTTAAGAGTGTCAAAATATACATTGGAAAAAGATAGTACATTCTAGTGGTAAAACTTCAGAAAAATAACATTGAATTGGATATAGGCTATGAAATTAGATAGTAGACCATGGAAGGTGTACATGAGGTATAAAGAAAGGATTTAGAAGAATGGCAAAGTAGCCATCTGTGGTAGGGTGGAGGAACATAAAACAGTTCTTTAATTTTTTAAAATTTCTTGTTTTTATTTATTACAATTTATTCATTTGGCATCCCAGCTGTAGCTCCCTCCTTCATTCCCTCCCAATCCCACCCTCCTTCTTTCTTCTTGTCCCATGCACCTCCCCCAGTCCACTGATAGGGGAGATCCTTCTTCCCTTCCATCTGAACATAGCCTATCAGGTCTCATCAGGACTGGCTGCATTGTATTCCTGTGTGGCCTGGTAAGGGTACTCCCCCATCAGAGGGAGGTGATCAAAGAGCAAGTCATTGAGTTTATTCCAGAGACAGACCCTATTCCCCTTATTAGGGAACCCACTTGGATACTGTGCTGCCATGAACTACATCTGTGCATGGGGTTCTAGGTTATCCCCATGCATGGTCCTTGGTTGGAGTATCCGTCTCAGAAAAGACCCCTGCATCCATATATTTTAGTTCTGTTCCTCTCCTTCTGGAGCTCCTGTCCCTTCCAGGTATTTCTAGCTCCCCTTTCTTTCATAAGATTCCCTGCACTCTGGCCAAAGTTCGGCTATGAGTCTAAGCATCTTCTTCCATACCCTTTTAGGTAGTCTTCCAGGGTCCTTCTGCGGTAGGTTCCTGTCCTGTTTTCTCCCTTTTCCAATGTCTACCATTTGCCTTTCTGATTGAGGGTTGAGCGTCTTACCCAGGTCCTCCTTATTGCTTAGCTTCATTAGGTATACAGATTTTAGTGTGATTATCCCATACGAACTGTCTAATATCTACTTATAAGTGAGTATGTACCATATGTGTCTTTCTGCTTCCTGAATGCCTCCCTCAGGATCATCTTTTCTAATTACCACCATTTGCCTGCAAATTTCATGATTTCCTTGTTTTTAATTGCTGAGCGATATTCCACTGTGTAAATGCACCACAATTTCTGTATTCATTTCTCAGTTGAGGGACGTCTGGATTGTTTATGGATTCTGGCTATTACGAAGAAAGTGCCTACAAACGTGGTTGAGTAAATGTCTTTGTTGTATACTTGAGCATAGTTTGTATATATGCCTAGGAGTGGTATTGCTGGATCTTAAGGTAGTACTATTCCTAATTTTCTGAAAAAAAAAAAAAGCCAGATTGATGTCTGAAGTGGGCGTATAACTCACATTCCCATCATCAATGGAGGAGGGTTCTCCTTTCTCCCCATTCTCTCCAACATGTGTTATCACTTGAGATTTTTTAAATGTGTGTGTGTGTATATATATATATATATATACACACATATATAATACATACATATATATATATATATATGTATGTATTAATTAGAGTTTATTCACTTTGTATACCAGAGGTAGCCTAGCCCACTCCCTCGTCCCTTCCCAATCCCACCTATTCTCCCTCAATTCCTCCCCAAGTCAACTGAGATGGGAGGTCCTCCTCACCTTCCCTCTGATTCTAACCTATCAGGTCTCATCAAGACTGGTTGCTTTATCTTCCTCTGTGGCCTGGTAGGGCTGCTCCCCCTCAGAGGGAGGTAATCAAAGAGTCAGCCACTGAGTTCATGTCAGAATTAGTCCCTGTTCCTCTTACTAGGAAACACACTTGGATACTGAGCTGCCATGGGTTATATCTGTGCAGGGCTTCTGTAATCACTTGAATTTTTTGTTTGTTTGTTTGTTTTTGTTTTGTTTTTTTATCTTAGCCATTCTGATGGGTGTAGGGTGGAATCTAAGGATCTTTTTGATTTGCATTTCCTTGATGACTAAGGACATTGAGTATTTCTTTAAGTGTTTCTCTGCTATTTGATATTCCTATATTGAGAATTCTTGTTTAGCTCTGTACCCTATTTTTAAAATTGCATTACTTGGTTTGTTGCTGTTTTACTTCGTGAATTTTTTGTATATTCTGGATCTTATCCCTCTATCAGATATAAGGTTGGTAAAGATCCTTTCCCAATCTGTAGGTTGTCATTTTGTTCTGATGACAGTGTCCTTTGCTTTTCAGTTTCATGCCGTCCCATTTATTGATTGTTGATCTTAGAGCATGTGCTGTTGGTATTCTCTTCAGAAAGTTGTCCTGTTCAATGAGTTAAAGGCTCTTCCTCACTTTTCCTTCTAACACGTTTAGTGTCTCTTGTTTTATGTTGAAGTCTTTGATCCACTTGCAATTTAGTTTTGTGCAGGGTTATATGTATGGATCAATTTGCATTTTTCTACATGTAGACATCCAGTAAGACCATTTGTTGAAGATGCTATCTTTTTTCCATTGTATGGTTTTGTTTTCTTTCTCAAAACTCAGGTTTCTGTAGATGTTTATTTCCGGGTCTTTTAATTGATTCCGTTGATCTAACAGTCTGTTTCTATACCAGTACCATGCAGGTTTTATTACTTCTTGCTCTATAGTACAGCTTGAGATCAGGTATGATGGTACCTCCATAAGATATTTTATTGTAGACAAAAAATTCTTAAAATACCATAATGAAGTCTAAATTTTTGTGTGCCTATAAAAATAATTAAAGTAAAAAGTGCTGTCATTTCTTAGAAAAACCATCACTGTTAATTATTATATTATCTAGCACTCATACTTCTGGGCATGCCTATAAGGTATTGAAATTGATACACTAAAGAGATATTTGTAGTCCCATGTTCTATTAAGAACTGTTCAGAAGAGTAAATATATGGAAACAAATTATTCGTTAATCAACTGATGAATAAACAAGAGGAATGTATTGTCTACACACATACATGCAGTCCGAAACACACTGAGTGAAATACTGTCCAGCTTTACAACCTATTGTAGTCATACGGATAGAATATTAGAGAATATTATTCCATGTGAAATGTACCCGTTCTGGAATGGACGATATAAGTTCACTTATGTTCAATGTCTAAGAAACATAATAAATCTCAAAAGTATTTATCACACTTTTCAATGACAGCAAATGATTGGAAAGGGTATTGAAGATCAGAATTCAGTTAGCCTGAAGGAATGAACACTAGTGATGCTGTGCTGGAGAGGACTGAAGGTAATGCACTCTAAGTATCAAAATTGCTAACATGAATCCTTAACACTCTCAATGTACAATAACTGATAAATTGGTGAAACAATAGATATTTTAATTAGTTTAATTTTCATAATTTATGCAGTAGCTAGTACATCATGGCATAGTTTACAAATATGTAAAATTAAAAATGTTAATAAATTGAAAAACATAGTTGAAGGCAAAAGAAGAGTTACACAATTTTAAAGAATCAATGTTTTAAAAGTGTTTTTAAGACCGGAACACACATAAAAAAAAAAAAAAAGAAAAGGGATTAGGGAACAAAGATTTCAAAAACTATAAGAGGAGAGTGGACCTTCAAGTGATTATGACTTAAACTCTTTGAAGACCAAGTAAATTATTCAAGGATAATACAAAGAGGTCAGATAGTCTAACTGCAGATTCCTGATTGTTATGATTCTTATGAAATATTGTAGCAGTATTGCTGTACTAGGAGAAGAAGGCAGGCTCTCAATACCACAGTGGAGCAAATACCGAATAAAGAAGTAGAATTTGACTCTAGCCTATCAGGCCTCATCAGTTCTGGCTGCATGTTCTTCCTCTCTGGTCTGGCAAGGATGTAACCCCCCCCCGCCCCCCGACTGCCCGGGAGAGGAGATCAAAGAGCCTGCCACTGTGTTCATGTCAGACACAGACCCTGCTGCCTTACCAGGGAACACACTTGGAAACTGAGCACACTATGGGCTTCCTTGAACAGGGGGTCTGAGTTCTCTCCATGCATAGTCCTTGGTTGGAGCATCTGTCTCTTCAGATAGTAAGGGCGGAGGACATCCCCTATCAGTGGATTAGGAATGGGGGATGGGGGAGAAGAGGTAGAGGGTGCAGGAGGGGGAGGAGGCAAGGGAGGGGGCTACAGCTGACATACAAGGTTAATAAAATAATAGAAGTGGAATTTGAAAGTTTCACATGTTTCTGACACTCAAGTGATGGTTCTTTCTACCACCTTGGTGGGATTAAGAATCAATTAGGAGATTAATGAAGCTCACCCAGTGTGTGACTTTGATAAGGTTTCTGGAGACCATCTAATCAGGAGGGCTGTGAAGAAGTGAATGGCTTTGTCTTTGATGGAGTTATGTGTTGGCATCATTTCTAAATGTTGAGGAGTAGGAGCTGGAGACTGGCTGGAATGAGTAGTTTACAAGAGTCATGGCTTTGGGGATACCTCTTCTCCTAGACTCCCTTTTCCTCTTTGGCTGCCCTAGTGAGAGTTTCTCAGAAATGCTCTGCTGTATCCTCCCCACTATGCTGGATCTAACTCTCTTATAACATAAGCAAAAGAAAATAATTTCTCCCTTACCTTACTGATATCAGGGCCTAGTGATGGAAAGCTAACAAACAAATTGCTACAGAAAAACAGGGGACTTTGGGAGGAATTATGATAAACATTCCCATTCATATTTTTCTAAATTACTACAAGTGGCTGATAAGGTCTGCTCTGGGTGACATCCCATATTCTGAAAGCTTAATAATAACACACATAGTACAGTAATGGGGACACTTGGAAGTATGTTCACAGAAATGTCCAAACATACACACACACACATATATATACATATATATGTGCATAACCTTTGATTAATATAAAATAAAAATGAGAAACAAAAAGAGAGAGGCAGGGAGGATATGAGTGAGGGAGGATGGGATTGGGAGTGAATGATGGAGGGGCTACAGCTGGGATACAAAGTAAATAAACTGTAACCAATATAAAAACATAAAAATTTAATTAAAAAAAGAAAAAAAGAGAGGAACACACTGCAGGAAATCTTATGAAAGAAGTGGGAAATAGTAAGATCTGGAGAGAACAGGCGTTCCACAAGAACAACAGAACCAAAAAATCTGAGCATAGGTGTCTTCCCTGAGACTGATACGCCAACTGAGCAGCATGCATGGAGATATACTAGAACTCCTGCACAGATGTAGCCCATGGCAGTTGAGTGTCCAAGTGGATTTCATAGTAATGGGAACAGGGAATGCCTTTGACATGAACTGATTGGCCTGCTCTTTGGTCATCTCACCCTGAAGGGGGATCAGCCTTACCAGACCACAGAGGAAGACAATGCAGCCAGTCCTGATGAGACCTGATAGACTAGGATCACAAGGAAGGTAAAAAGACTCCTATCAGTGGACTATGGGAGGGTCATGTATGGAGAAGGGGGAGGAAGGGAAAGCTTGAGAGGGAAGGAGGGAGGGCATTACCGGGGGGATACAAAGTGAATAAAGTGTAATTAATAAAAATTTTTAAAAAGAGAGAACACACTAATTTGTTTAACAGAAATTGTAAAGGAAGCCAAATAAATCATTTCTGTGATTCATATCAGAGGAGTATTTTAAGCCTGATGTTGGCTTTGAAGCAAACTCCCTGCTTTCTCTTGATTAGAGATTGACCATAGTTTAACAGAGCTAATGTGGCCAGTACTCTTATATAAATGATGTTGATCCAATTATATGAGTTCATTGACTTCAATTTCTACATCAGCAAAAATGTTGTGAGCTTGCTACTCAAGCCTATTTGGAATAACAGACCTGTCAGCTTACATCAAATTTGCCATTATGCACATGAGCAATGTAGAAAGACAGATGATGAAAGCTGTAGGCTTCAGCTGCACATGTAGAGATGATTTCATGCTATTCTAACAAGACATCTATAAATAAAGGACAATCAGAAAGTTTGAGAAAGATTCCTTGACAAAAACATTAGAATCACTTTGCATTGAGTCAATGGATTTTATAAAACAACATTGACTGTTATAATTATCAATATGTTTGAAAATATAACAGTCTATCTGACCTATAAATTTTATTCTCAGATATTTCTTTTTAACATTTTATAGTATAATAGTAAAATTCAGAAAGAAAATTTTAACTCAGAAGAATATTTTTTTTCACATTCTTACAGGTATATGTATATATGTGTGTGTGTGTGTGTGTGTGTGTGTGTGTGTGTGTGTGTGTGTGCATATGTCTATTTGTGGATAGGCACATAAGAATGCTTATGTCCCTAAGGCCATAAATTTGTGTTGCAACCCATGGAGGTGGAATTGCAGGCAATTGTGAGTCTCCCAAGAACGGACTGAATTGGGAAATAAACTTGAGTCCTCTGGTATGGCAAGAAGTATTCTTAGGCATTAAAGCATCTCTTCTGCCCAGATTATCAAGTTTCTATATAAAATTTCATGAGAAATGTATTTTTCAATCTTTTAAGATACTCAATACTAGTCATCAAAATTAAGATTGGAATATGTGATTTAAACACTTTATATACATGGTACATTCAATCTGTATTAAGGAATATAAGGAGATAGGCACTAAAATTGAGACATAGTTTAACAAACCAAGGCAGCATACAGATGATGAAATGTTATCTGTGAAAAATACTTTTGTTTCAAAAGCAATTTGTGGAAGCATTTTTATTCAGTAAGTGTGCTTCAGACTAATTTGTCAAATGTACTGTGTGTTTTACTGAGAACTGAACATAGATTTTTGTGTCACAGGCAAGCATTCTACCACTAAGCTATATCATAACCCAAACAATGAATCTTTCATTGAAGATGACAAATATATTTAATAATTACCTAATGGAAGAATATGTTGGATGCTCATTGAAGATATTTATTTGAAAATATCTGGAATTTTTGGTAAAATTTCATAAGACAAACTAGTATCATTTTATTTAATTTTCCTAGTAATTCAATTCTGGTTGGAGTTTGAATTAAAAGCAGTAACAACAACCAAAGAAACCCATAATGTTACTATTCAAAATTTTTTTGTTGAAATCCAGAATAGGTGCTTATTTTTTTCTGTAATTCTGGATTGCTGTTCAAATAACTCTCTATATAATTCCTTTCCATATGTGAATTCTGAATTCTAAAACATATGATAGACTTGGACTTCATCAGAGAGTTAACTCTTTGCTAAAGAAGATAAATGTTTACAGATAAAACCAGTATTAGTTGGTTTTAGGAAAAGTCTCTGCGTGCTTTATAGGAACTATTTTTTTGGCTCAACATAAAGGAAACCCATCTTCACACACAAAGAAACAGCTAGAACAACCTTCACAGCCTGGTGGGGTACAGGTCATTGGGGGGAATGATGTTCTCCATTAGCAGAACGGAAGCTGGGTGCCATAAGCCTGTTTGAAATATAAACTCTACAAGCCAAAGAAAATCTGGGTTTACAGAGAAGAAAGTGAACACCTCACCTGGTTTTGATTTTACTGGTTTCTCCCTCAAATTCACATCATTCTACACTCAGTTTTGCATTTAAACATTGGTAGTAGTATACCATGGCCTTTTCCTACAGTAAGTGACAAATAGTTACTTTTTATTTTATTATTATTATTATTATTATTTACAATTTATTCGATTTGTATCCCAGTTCTAGCCCCCTCCCTGATCTTCTCCTGGTCCCCTCCTCCTTCCCTCTCCCTCCACTATTCTTCTTCCATAGTCCTGTCCCCTATTGTCTGACCCTAGTCTATGAGATCCCATCAGGACTGCCTGGATCCTCTTCCACTGTGGGCTGGCTAGGTAGCCCCACCAGGGAGAAGCACTCAAGGAATAGGCAACAGAGTTCATGTCAGAGTTCTGCCTTTACTATGGAACCCACATGAAGACTGTGCTGTCTGTGGCTACAGCTGAGCAGGGGCTCTAGGTCCTCTCTATGCGTGGTCTTCCATTGTTGCATCCGTCTCTCCAGTCCCCCCCCCGGGCTCTTTTTTTTTTTTTTGGCTTCTTGGGCTTCTTGTGGGGCTCCTGTCACTTCGGGGTCCTTCTAGCTCACTCTTCTTCCATAAGACTCTGTGCTCTGTTCAAAGTTTGGTTGTGAGTCTTTGCATCTGTTTCAATCCCCTGCTCGGTCAAGTCTTTTAGAGAACTCCTGTGGTGTGGAAGGCCCCGCCCTTTCCCCTCTCTTCTATTGCTTCCCGTTGTCTATCCTCTTTTCCCTTCTGAGTGAGAATGAATTGTTCAAAAGCACCCAGTCTTCCAAACATCCTGCAATATAGAATATGAAGTTAATATTCTTTAATATAAATGCAATAATTCAGACGTTCGGATAAGCAACTTTGACAAATTGGTGTGAATATTCAGCAATACAAGATTACTCAAGCTCAGAAAACTATGTATATATGTTTTTATTTACATTTTAAAGAGCAAAGATTCGTTTGTTTATCATAAAATGTTATATATAATACTCATATTCATTGCCTAATACTGAAAATATAAGTAATATGTAACTAAAAGTTAAGCAGACAACATTTTACCATAGAATTAACTATTATTCATTGATTATGTTCATTTTGGGAGTTCTTCCTTTGTTATGTAGACCCTAAAGAATGTATTTATATATGTGTACATGTTATTTGGAGCATATTATGGTTATTTGTGCCTCATTAAGCTATAGACACAAACTAAATATACAAGTGACATTGGCCATAATTTTATTAAGTTCTCTTCTACTGTCAACGGTATGCTTACATGTGTCCTGAATTACTTTTTCCTACTGTGTCAAGCATCTTTGTGGACATCTTCCACATAGTCAGCACAGAGTCCAGAGAACTTGTTTTCATGTACACTGGGTAGTGTGTCTGACAGCCACAGGGCTCTTGCTTAGCTTGGTACCATTTATTGCTTAAGTACTGTCTGTCCAAGATCCATGCAAATACTGACTGCTCCATCCATCTCCCTTCCAACACTGCACAGCACTAACCATGATGCACTGTCTTCTCACATGACATCACAGTGTCAGTTGCCTGTAAAGCATAGCTTATGTTTTTCTCCAAGCTCAAGAGGTATTCTGCAAAATGTCTACTTTCATCGTATGCTGTTCTTCTGTCTGAATAGTTTGGCATTAATTTTCACTGAGTTTATAGGCAGTCTGTTTTTTTGCTTTCAAGTAGGCCTTCCATATATTACCACAATGAAAATCACAGCAGGGAGTCCAAACATCTACCTATAGATCAAGAAGGGCCTGCATTCCAGTAGTAGGCTTAGCTTGGTATCTCTGGGATATATATCTATCAGATTGAACCATGTGAACACATATCGTCTGAAGAAAAATAACTTTCTCACAAAAGTTTTGTTGAAAGTTCATATTTATCAGAATAGTTCAACAATTTATGATTTGTTTTTAATTTGCAATAGTATTGTTTTAACGTTATAAGACAATTCTTTAACTTTATAAAACAATGGCTCCTCAGCCAAGAGCAGTTACTTCTTTTGCAGAGGACCCAGTTTCATTTCCCAGAATAAGCTGGTGGCTCACAACCATCATGATCTTCAGTTCCAGAGGATCTGACACACACTTCTGAATTTCATAGGCAGCTTCTCCATACATTATTATACCAGACATACCACATGGTGCACATATATATGTGTAGAGAAAATACACATGTAAAGTAAACAAAACTTAAAAGTGAACTTCATTGATGCCTGTTTACAATGATTTCTATTACATGCCGTAATGGTGCAGTCATGTGATATTGATGAAATATTAGCTTTGTTGGTTTTAAATTTGAAATTTACCCATGTTATCATTCAGTTGGATATCTCCATGATGCTGAGGTACAGTTTGTTCTTTGCCTGCTCTCAACACAATTTGGGGATCCTCTTATAGTTGCTGTGACTGAAACCTGAAACTCAGAAATGATTCTACTTTTTCAAGCAAAGGATTTCAAACTGTTTGAACAAAATACATGTGAATCAATATACAGAATTCTTTTTCTTTTATATTAATCACAGGTTATGTACTTTGTATCCCAGCCATGGCCCCCTCCTGTATTCCCTCCCTATCCCTCTCCCCCCCATCCCTCCCTCATCTCTGCCAAAGGGTTGGCTATGTATCTTAATATTTGCTTTGATACACTGCTAGGTAGAGTCTTTTCAAGGCCCTATGTGGCAGGCTCTTGTCCTGCTACTTGTTTTCTCCTACATCCAGTGTCCATCCTTGCTAACAGATTCATAGTAGTTCAAGAGTGGTTAGCAAATAAAGGAACAGAGACAGTAGGTGTATATGTGTATACAAAAAAAAAAAAAAACAGAAAAGTTAAAACAAAATTCTAAGTAAGTAAGAACTAAGCATAGGACACAGGAGATATATGGGGACTAACTACAACAGAAGAGAGCATTTTGTGTACAAAAGGCTCCCGGGAAAATTCATGCAGGGGACTGAGAATAAGGGGATATGAGGAACATGGAATCCGTGGGATTCGAGTGGCTAAATGGGAATCATTGTATTCATTAAAATCATAGAGATGTGATTCAGACACATGTGCATTCATTAATATGCTGGAGTCAAGCTGCGCTCCCTTTCACAAGATGAGCCAATTTGACACTGAGAATCTGATAATGAATTTGGGGAATGTCAATCAGGCGTAAAGTAGTGATTGAGGAGAATGCCAGAGTAAATTGATTAGCTAAATCATGGGGTTGTTGATCAAAACCAAGAAACATGAGGCTAGGAATCACCAATATCTATTGGGCGATTCTACTGAATGACATGAAGCCTCTACCTGGTTCATGCACCGCGAATGGCCAAGACAAAGACACTTGGTTTCCAGTGTCACTGGATATGCTGAGCAGACGAAATTGAATTATTATGCAGTTTAAACTTGATCTGGAGAATATCAATAATTATGGAAGTAGAACAGTGGAAGACAGTTTTCCCAATGAGTCCCAAGATAGTTACCCAAATGATTCTTGAAGTTATTTTTTTTTAATTATAGCTTTTGACTACAAAGGTTTAAAAGAATTTAGAAAATAGGATAATCCAAAACCACAGGAGAAAGACAAAGATAATCTTGTTAAGATTATCTATGCATGAAAGGATTCAGCCAGAAGCCCCCTCAGGAGAAACTGAGAGAGCATCTCTCTGCTCTTTAAGGAGGCCCTGTGGCTAGTTAATATTAGTGTTATAACTTCATCTTCTATAAAATGCTGTGACCTTTCCTTTGAGAAAAATCTTCAAAGAGAGAGCTGTGAATGTAGAGCTTTAATTAAGCTAATCCTTCCTTTATATCTCTGATTTTACTTTTGAATATGTCCTATGAAGAATTAGCTATGGTATATAAGTGTTTATAGTATTTTTATTATGTACCTTTGAAATGTATGTTATAAGAAACAATAAATTTATCATCACATACCAACAAAAACATATAGCCATAATTTTACCAAAATGCTACAAACTATATGAAAAAAACATAAGTGAAAAATGTGTGCATGAATGTGTCTTTATGTTGAATTATTACTTATAAGAGTTCACACAGATTAAAAAGTATGTGTGTCACCTAGCAAATGCTTAGTCTCAGGTTTGTTTTTTTTTTTCTATTTTTAGTGTAAGTTTATAGATTAAAGATCAGGTTCACCTGAAATTAAGCTTTGAAACATCAATAGAACATGCTTGTCATGTGAATAGAGAAATAACAAATTCCTTTAAGCTTCAAAGCTTTGCAAGCATGACATACCAAGATTGTTATGATCCTGGGACTGTGAGAAAGAGCATCACTTTGCTTTGTCATGTGTTTTGTACATACTTCCTAGGCAAAGCATCAATTCTGGTTAAGTGTTTCCCAATTACTGTCATTTATTCTTCCAACTAGCCAGGAAGTTTGCTTAAATCAGGCTCATCTTAAAAATGACACTAATGTGTTTCCAGCAATATGAAAATGTAAGCTTTTTTTTCTGGCAGTATTTTTGGGTAGTAATGTTTACTACTGGTGCTACAAAAAAGAAAACTTTCAGGGAGAAATGAACATTCTGTCACTAATTTTCAATGACTAATACATGTCCAATATAAATATAGACCAAGTTGTGAAGCACTGAAAAAATTAGGTTTTACAGGAGTGAAGAGAACTCATTTTACTGTACTTCAGAGAAAAATAACTCCAGACAATATAATGGAGTTTTGTATGTCAATAGCTAATACATACCAGAAAAAGCTGCAAATGGTATTTTCTGCCTAATGCCTAAGGGGAAAACATCAACTTCTTATATCCTAATAAACAACAAGAAAATTGAAGGTAAAGGAGAAGTGACGATGTCACCCAGAAAGAGGACATACTGTGAGACAGAAGTTTGCAGGGCTTCCTGTGATAAAATGGTAAAAACAGATGGAGTGAAACGCCACAGCAGTCTCCTTGTCTGTCTGACGAAAGGGGAAAAAGCTGTCAACAGGATGGGAAAATGTCACCAAATGTCAGAAACAGAACTTCTGCAAACTAAAGAACATATTCCTAGAGATAAAGCTTGCTGCACAAATCTATTGAAACTCTATAAATCAAATGCATGAAAACAGCAGCTCTCAATAGACAAGACTGTCAACATTAATAATCAGAGTCAAATAAAAGTTCCAAGTGAGAGCAGGCTAGATCTGGAAGAGAATGGTGGGAAGGAAGAAATGAGAAGCTGGCAGAGTCAACAGAAGCATTAGTTTGGGTGGGAAAGGAATCTTTGATGTCTGTGGGTGCCGCTTCCATGACCACCTATGGAACCAGATTACATGCCAGCACTCTGTTTGCCCTTACAAAGTGATGCTCCTTTCCCCTCTCAATAGTCATTTTACAACTGTGTAGCCGTTTTCATTTAAAGCCAAAAAGACTGGACAAAGTGCTTGTAGAAACTGACCAAATTGCAAAGGACGCTTTAAGGCAGAACACATTGTTGTGAAATACAGCATACATGTTCCCTTGAACTTGTAACTCTCCTGTTCTAGTCCTGTATTAGGGTAATAATATTGTGAGGGATTTTCTTTAACACATACACTGAGACTTCAGAATTCATTTTAGTAATGCTTCAATGTTTAAAATAAAGAGTATAATTCTGCAGTAAAGGTTGAAAAACAAATCTGTGTTGCCGTGTGAAAATCGAATCTGAAACAGTGGGACTCTGCTCTGTTAATAAACAACGAAAGGAGAGGTACTACCAATTGGCCAGTTTGACCCCAATATAAACTCATTCCAGGTCCTGAAGAGGGGGTGGAGATTTAGTTACAAATAATTTGACCTCTGTGCAGGACTCTGTGATGATAGCCAGTGAAAACTTAGAAAACATTTTTTTTTTTTTAAAATCGGGGTTTTGTTTCAGCTCAGCTTCTGTTAAGCTTTATTCTGACAATAATTAGTCAAACGCATAATTGCTGAAGGCCACTTTATAATGAAACGATGTCATCTGCACAGAGACGGATAATTATCTCCTAATTTATGGTGCTAGGCAATCGCCTTCTAATTTTTTTTTTTAAATCAGCAAATGCATCGTCTAAATTATTTTCTTCCCAGCATTGATCATATTCACAACACCACCTCCTGGGTGACATCCCTCATTACATAATGCAATTCTGAGATAGTAAAGAGGTAGTAAGGTATTTCCCCCTAAGGTGATGCTGCACAGATCAAGTTATTCATCATAGTCACCCACAGAAAAATAAAAACACATATTCGCAGGTTTGGAATTCTCTTGTAGCACAGACAGCAAGGAGGTTATTGTACGTGCTTTCAAAGATCTTACTTAACTTGGACCAGACACAAAACTATAAAAATTACTGCTTGAGGAGAATAAAGCACTTCTGAGTATAAAATTAAAAGGGGTTTTACATAAGAATAGCAGCAGCAACATTCCAAAGAACCCTCTGATCTCTTATTGCATGAAGATTTTTAGAATTAACTGATGAAAATGCTAGACAATAACTGTAAGCACACCCTCTGAATTCCATAACTTCACAAGAATATACACTCATCATTTATTCATGTCCAGATCTGTTTGAAACAACAGAAAACATACAATGCAAACAGTTCCACCAGAGTCTTGGGTTTCAATCCCCCTGAGCAAAGAATAACCATAGGGGATTTCCAAAAATAATCATAAAGGAAAAGGACAACAATCATTCAGAAATTTGAAGAGTGGTTCAGACAAGAATTTCCAGGAAAAATGAAAGCTTCATTCTGAGAGATGCTCACTGGGGCTTGAGTTCCTTTCTAAGCCAGGAGGTTTCTGATATGTGAAAGATGAAATGGAAATCTGCAACAGCCATTCTCAGACAGATTTTCTGTCTAGCAGGTATGCCTGCAAGATTGCTTCCACTTAACAGATGTAGAGTAACTGTGTAACTGGAATAGAGGCCATATCCATCTCCCATTGTTCTAAATAAAATGCGATTATTCAACTTGGACAATCAACTTGCTTATTTTTGTGTGACCGATTTAAGAGACATTTTGGGTGGACACACACTTATACATTACATTAATGTTGTTCTCCCAATCTCTATAATTTCTATCTATTCTACACAGGGGCCATTTTCAACTTCCTGACTGAGACACCTAGCTAGCTGGTGGAAATCTCACAATCGTTTTCCACAGTGGTCTATTCCTCCAAGTAGATTAGCTCATGTTTTCCCTTTGTATAAAGTCATACTACAGCTTCTTAAGTTTAGAATAAAGCCTCTTCCCAGGGCTGAAAGGGAGCTTATACTTAGTCCTGGGCATTTATCTTAACTTCTGTCCTCCAAAATGGGCAAGAATTCTTGCTCTATATGCTTTTATTATCTCAGATATATGAATAAAGATGGAACATGTTCTTATGCTAAATATGAGTTTTCCATATAGGCTACATTTCCTTGCCCACAGAAATGCAATTGGCCCACTATCCTGACCAGGGCATCCTGAGAAGGGAATCAACTCAGAAACAGCCAGGAACAAAAGAGACCTCAGGTGGCAACTCAGGGAGGACTAAATGCTCCTTAAACCTTCGGAGGGAGGAAAAAAGGTTTTTGGGGTGAATGCACATCATTGGCTGAGGTCAGGGTGCTGGAGATGTCTCATGTGCAGAAAGAGGGATTCGAGGCACTGCTGGACATGACTTTATAAGGGAAGAGGAAGTTTAGCCTGGCTACCAGGCCTGGATAGGGGGAGCAATCTTACTCCTGAAGATCTCAGGACAAGATTTCTGGAGTTTTGGACACTCCTTTACCCCACCCTTATGCCTTTCCCCATTCCTTGACTCCCCAGGCCCACATGAGTTGGTATTAGAACATGCAAATATGTAACCGATTATAATGTATTATCTGATCTTACTAACATCCTATAATTTGAGATAAAGATGCTACTTTTAACTATTGATACATATTGCAGTATCTTAATCTTCCTGTGCTCATACCAAGATGATAACTTTCTCTATTCTCTCATTTTTCTCTATTTTATTTAATATTGTATCCAGAAAGGTATTAATGTTCAACATAAAAATATTAAAAATAATTTCAGTTTCAACTTATTCTAAAATATCTGTATGTAAATAAAGTTTTAAAAAGTAAAAAGTAAGCATGTAATATACACTGACTAGATGTGTAAAAAGAAGTACTCAGCTCGAGAACTGATTTTCAGAATATTTATCTGCAGTTATAAATTAGCTTAATAAAATGTATGTGCCTAATATTTAAAGAAATGTCTGAGAAACATCATACTCTTGATGTTTTAGCAAGCTGATATAATTCTTTGTATTCAAGGGATAAATGGCCAATGTTCATTATGATACTGCTATGTCAAAAAGTATATATAATCTGATACATAACATAGTCACCTTGGAAACTGTGTTCAGGACTACAGAGAATAGAATATTATTTCATAGTTGGCAGAATAGGATTATACACAAAATAAATTGTCTAGCTTTTTATAAGATATATTTTAGCTGAAATTTGAATTGAGTTATCTTTACAAGTGGCTAACTAGATTTGAAAGTTAATTTAAAAGATGTAAAATTAAAAGCTAAGTTATAATATAGGTAGTTTTTTCTAGTAGGCAGTATTAAGAATAACCTGGACTATAGACCTCTGAGTATGCTTCTGGGGAATTATCTTTCTTTCTTTCTTTCTTTCTTTCTTTCTTTCTTTCTTTCTTTCTTTCTTTCTTTCTTTCTTTCTTTTATTTTTTACATTTTTCTTTTATATTAATCACAGGTTATGTACTTTGTATCCCAGTGTGGCCCCCTCCCGTATTCCCTCCCTATCCCTGTCCCCCCCTATCCCTCCCTCATCTCTTCCCTGCCCCTTTCCAAGTCCGCTGATAGGGGAGGTCCTCCTCCCCAACCTTCTAACTCTAGCTTATCAGGTCTCTTCAGAACTGGCTGCAATGTCCTCTTCTGTGGCCTAGCAAGGCTGCTCCTCTCTCTTAGGCAAGGGGGTGGAAGAGCCAGCCATTGTATTCATATCTGAAATAGTCCCTGTTCCCCTTACTAGGGTACCCACTTGTATATTGAGCTACCATTTACTGCATTCAAGCAGGGGTTCTAGATTATATCCATACATGGTTGAGAAACAGTCTCATAAAAGACCCCTGTGCCCTGCTATATTTGGTCCTTGCAGAGTTCCTGTCCTCTCCAGGTCATACTAACTACCCCTTCTTTCATATGATTCCCTGCACTCTGCCAAAGGGTTGGCTATGTATCTTAATATTTGTTTTGATACACTGCTAGGTAGACTCTGTCTTTGGGGAATTATGCTGACAATTTTCTTAAAGTTGAAAAGACATGATGACTGAGTAAGCCATTAGTCCATGACTGGGATCTACTACTGTATGAACAGAGACAGGGAAATGAGAAATAGCTTGTACTTGTCCTTTTTTACTATCAGATTGTAAACACATTTTGACATGCTGTTTTAAGTGTCTGTCACCTCTGCTTCTCTGCCACACTGTGACAGAACGTACAATTTGGACTGTGAGTGTGAATAAACCCTCTCTCCTTGAAGTTACTTTTGTCAGAATATTTTATCACAGTGTCAGGAAGAGAAACTAACATAAGGGGAAAATAGATTTTTTTTTAACTCAAAATTTTTTAAATCACTTGAGGTATTTTAAAAATACAATCATTATTCAAAGCATTACTGGAAAGCCACCTTTATTGCTAGAAAAGTGGTATATAGGCTCTTGTGATCTAGAGATTTTGCTTTTTGTAAGCCAATAAATTGTTATATCTCTAGAACTTTATGGAGGTGAGTAATTTGTCTTAAATTTCTGAATATAAAACTTTGAGTGTTGCTGTTTTAGAATACAGCAACTACTGTATTCTAACTACTCTTAACTACTAAATATAATTTTGCAAAGAAGAAAAGTCACATTAATGACAAGGACTGACAGCTAGGCATGTTGGCACATGTCTGTAATCCGAGCAATCGGGAAGGTAGAGGCAGGTGGATCTCTGTGAGGTCAAGGCCAGCCTGGTCTAAAAACCAGGTCCAGGACAGACAAACCTTGTCTTGAAAAATAAAAAAGACAAAGACTAATATTATGTTTAGCCTATACCTGGAACAATTTCTCCTAAAGTAAATTCAAGGACAGTACAAAGTAAACAGTACATTAAAAAAAATCAGACAAGTACCTTCTTAATTAAAAAAAAGTGTCATAAACAAAAACAATGAAACTATATAATCATGACAGATAGCATGTCACAGACTTAGTTACTGTAAATGTGTATTACAATTTCAAATGTGAACATGAAACAAAAGGCTGGGTGAGTCACAGCCATTTAACCAGCATTTTCTTAACGCAGGCCTGAGAAGCAGAGATACATAGTCAATAATGTTTGTTTGGGGGAGAATTTCCAGTTCACAGAGCTGAGGGATCTAGAATACCAAGATTAAAATGAGGCTTGGAACTTGATCTCAAAGCTGAGAAAACAGCTCCAACATTAGCATCTATTGATGGAGAAACTGGGTCAACTCAATTCCTGTAGGCACCATAGGAAAGAAAAAAAAAATCACAAACTGAAGGATCTGAATAGTAATTTTGAAGCTGTGTGTGGAGGAGAAGGGTTGGCACGTGCAGAGATATTGACAAGGAAACTCAACAAGGTATTTGCTTTGTTGGGAAAGAAGCCAAGCAGAACAGATTGCACAGAGTATGGTCATATATTGGAACAAAAGACAAGTTTCTGGCAAACTGTCATTGAGAACCTTTGGCATGGATATCAAATCTCCTTGGGTAGACACCTTCTGCGCAAATAGCTAAACATTTCCGTCAAAGTTTCAAGGGTCCTTGCAAATGGTAGCTGAGCAGGCCAAATCCTCACACATTCAGGTTTCCTCATTTATATACACGTTTCAGAAAAACCTCAAGAATGACTATGGTCTTGTTAAGAGGCCACTTCATATGCTGTGCACTTAAGTATGCATACATACAAGCAGTAAGTTCAGAATTCATTAGCATTTGTTAACTTATGAATTAATATGATCCACTCTTATTCCATGACAACACACAGTCATTCTGGCTAGATTGAGAACACTACCAAATAACTGAGACTTCTGAAGTAACACTTATGAAAATTCATGATAATACACATGACTTAAATTCTTATCACTACTTTTTCATATACATCACAAATTTTAGACAAACTAACGTGAGCATCAACAAAACTAGCACAATATATCTAAGCAAGATATATCTATGCAAGAAAAGCATAGTTGATCAAAACTAAAAGAAAACAAAAGCCAAGCTGCTTTGAGCATGTAAACTTAAGTTGGTCTGAAAACAATGACAAGGAAAATACTGTTAACCACAAATTAGAAAGGAATGTGATCATCCTGAGTGAGGTATCCCAAAAGCAGAAAAACACCCATGGTATATACTCACTTATATAGATATATAAGATAGGATAAACATACTAAAATCTGTACACCTAAAGAAGATAAACAAGAAAGAGGACCCGGGGTAAGATGATCAATCCTCACTTAGAAAGACAAATGGGATGGACATTGGATGTAGGAGAAAACAAGTAACAGGACAGGAGCCTACCACAAGGGGCCTCTGAAAGAGTCTACATAGCAGCGAATCAAAGTAGATACTCAGACTCATAACCAAACCTTTGGCAGAGTGCGGGGAATCATAAGAAAAAAGAGGGAGTTATTATGATCTGGAGTGGATAGGAGCTCCACAAGGACCAAATATATCTGGGCACAGGGGTCTTTTATGAGACTGTTTCTCCAACCAAGGACCATGTATGGATATAACCTAGGTGGGATGTAGCCCGTGGCAGCTCAGTATCCAAGTGGGTACCATAGTAAGGGGAACAGGGACTATTTCTGTCATGAACTCAATGGCTGGCTCTTTGACACCTCCCCCCACCACCAAGGGAGGAGCAGGCCACAGAGAAGGACATTGCAGCCATTCCTGAGGATACCTGATATACCAAGGTCAGATGAATGGAGAGGAGATCCTCCCCTATCAGTGACTTGGAAAGGGGCAAGGAGCAGATGAGGGAGGGAAGGTGGGATTGGGAGGGAATGAGGAAGCAGGATACACTAGGGATACACAGTTAATAAACTGTAACTAATATTTTGTAAAGTTAAAAAATGAAAGGGATGTAATTGACAGCACAGGTCTTCTCTGGGTTTTCTGAGTAAAAGCATTTTCAATTTATCATCAAATTTTTCTTTTTTTATTGTTGATTTACTTTTTATTGAATACAGTTTGTTCACTTTGTATCCCAGCTATAGCCACCTCCCTCAACCCCTCCCAGTCATCCCTCCTTTCTTCATTTCCTCCCATGCCCCTCCCCAAGTCCACTGACAGGGGAGGTCCTCCTCCCCTTTCATTTGACCCTAGCCTGTCAAGTCTCATCAGGAATGGCTGCATTGTGTCCCTCTGTGCCCTAGTAAGGCTGTTCTACCCACAGAGGGAGGTGATTCGAGAGCACTTCATGTCAGAGACAGTCCCTGATCCTCATAGCCAATATGGTAGCAATAGAATTACTAGAATTGATATGTAATATCCCTCAAATGGGACTCCTGAAGAAGACATTCTTGTCTGAGCAAGTCAGATTACATTAGATAACCTACCCAACCCTTACTTCTCAGATAAAAAGTTAGAAACTAATTGGCCACTGTGGAACTTTCTATCTTTGACAGGGTGAGATTATTTTTCAGATTCTTAAGGACAATCAGTGTGTTGACTGAGCAATTTTTAATCAACAAAAGAAAATGAGGAATACCTTTTCCATACAGTAGCACATGTTTCTTTGTAGCTCCACTGAGCTCTACAAGGAAAGGAGAAGGGACAATACCTTACCTTGTGAATGATGACTGGGCATTGCTTCCCCTGGAGCAAGTAACTGACCTTCCAGGAAATATCATGGTATATAAGAAAATTTCTCCAAATATATGGGTTCAAAATACTCCTCTTGAGGCTAGTAATCAGAATAACCGTCTAGTAACTGACCTTGTTGAAAAAAAACTTAATCCAGATATATGTAATTAGAAATATTTGCATAATCCTTATAGTACAAGATATGCACTTATAGACAACTTCATCTGACCTCTGGGTTGGTGTCATCTTTTTTAAAAGTCTAAGCTTCTTACTGTGATTTGTTAGAAAAATTTACTTGCTCTCAACTGAATGGCAAAAATACTCTTTCTTCTTCCCCTCCTGAGTCTCTCCTTCTCCCTGTCCCTCCTTTCCCCTTCTCTCTCCCTCCTTCCTTTTCTCTCCTCCACCCCCACTTCTCCCTGATTTTCTCCCTCCCCTCTTTCTCTCCCTTTCTTTCTTCTTAGGGTACCAAGGACCAAAACAGGGTCTTTCACATCCTTATCAAGCATTCTATCTCACACCTCACCTTCCAACTTTACTCTGTGACAGAGACTTGAGCTGCCTAAAAATCATTTTAACTCCGCCTCCTGCCCCCACTGCCATCATTATAACTTTGACTTGTAATGCCTGCTCGGTATTTCTTACCCACAGCACAGAGATTTTGTTTTCCAGAGATTACTCATTGTCAGTATTTCTGCAGAATTCCCATTCATAAAAACTTAGCTCCTTGGAATTCCTCTTAGTTGAAGGGTTCATTTATTTTTCTGTTATAAAGATACTAAAGTTTATTGGATTTAGTTAAAGAAATGATTAAAAGGAAAAATTATCTAAAATATCTGTCAGAGGCTAATAATTTTACTCTTTTGTAGCTGTAAATTTATACAGTCTCCTCCTAGCAATTGGAAATCAGACTGAAAACATCGTGAAGTTGCCATGGAGAGCAATGTGGTAACAAGCAGTGATCTCCAAGAAGGTACAAGTGCTCAACTGCCATCTGAAACAAAGACGAGTCAGTATTTCCTCATTACAGAAGGCAGGAATTTGAATACACAAGCAATTCAGTGATGTATTTAGGGTGCTGTATATATCTGTACATAAACAAATGAGAAGTCGTAGATCTTTTAGCATTTTTAACAGCTGAAAACAGGTTTTTTTTCCTCATTATATACATCATAACTTTTATATATTTTAAATTTATGAAACATAATCCTCCCTGGAAATCTATCTGAAGTCAGATAATGTGACATCTCAATGACTAATCTCTTTCTGATAGAAAGTTGTTATAATAACAGAAAATAACCTTCTGAGAACTGATTTAATAACAAATTTCATTATCTTTCCAAACTAAAAGTATCTGCATATCTTAATTCTTTTACTGCTGTGACAAACCACCATAACCAAAAGCAACTTGGGGATTAGAGGGTTTGTTTACTTTTACAATTCTCTGATCATACTCCATTACTTAGGGAAGTCAAGGCAAGAGTTCAACATAGGAACTGGAGGCAGGAACCGAAGCAAAAGCCATGGAGACACTGTGATCACTGACTTGTCGCTTGTGTGTACTGAGGTTGATTTCCTATAGCACCCAGGACCACCACCTGCACAGAAGTGTCATCACCCAGATTGAGCTGGGCCTTTATTTTTAACCTTTAGTAAATAAATTGCCCTACATACTTAACCATAGGCCAACCTTAGGAAGGCATTTTGTAACTTGTGTCAACTTGACAAAAGCTAGCCAACATACAATATTATAGTAAATACTTTGATTTTACAAAAAAAAAAGTGAAAATATCAGTATTTAAAGTAGACTTTAAACTGTGATATAAATCTGTAACACCAATTTTTCTCTGTGTAGAAAACCAAGCTTTTCAAATACAAATCTCTCTGAAGTACTGGTGCTTCATAAACTAATGTAGTGATTAGATCTTTAAAGGACTTATTTTTAATCTTGGACCCTTTGTTTATACTACAGACATAAGTATACTTCAAAGAGGTAAAAATGCCATGTGAAAGATATGTAAATAGATTTCAATAGTTCAGGTAGAGTTAAGATGCTGTAGGCTCATCCAACCAGAGATTTGCTGGAAAGGGGAGTCTGAATCACTTGTAGAATGGTGCTCATGAATACTCAACACAGAAATTATGAAAACAAAAATTAGTATGGAAAAATATAGAAAGAAAAGTGAATTTTAGGGTGAGCAAAACCAGGTTTTATGTAAAAAAGGCTAGTAGTTAAAGTTAAATAGGACGTGATGTAGTGCCTTGTGTTCCATTTTCCAGACCACAATTCTATCTGCATTCCTGAAGGCCAAACCAGCACCAGGGCACCAGGTAAGACCTCATGCTCTATTCCTGCCAACTCCCATTAATGCATACTCAATAGCCATAAACTGCATCCCATCCTCTGGGCTCCATTTTCAGACCCACAACTCTACCTACTTTCCCAGAGGCCATGCTGACATCAGGGACCCCAGGTAAGATCATGTTTTATTTCATATACCTCAAATTTCAAATTTTCTTTAAAAAATACCCAATAGCTGTAAAATGTACACCAATCACTGGGAACCATATTCTAGGCTACAGCTTTGGCAGAAGATTTCTGCTTTCTTGGAAGTCACTTCAGTTCTAGGA
This sequence comes from Pachyuromys duprasi, assembly GCA_028658305.1. Taxonomy (NCBI): domain Eukaryota; kingdom Metazoa; phylum Chordata; class Mammalia; order Rodentia; family Muridae; genus Pachyuromys; species Pachyuromys duprasi. The sequence continues at coordinate 8,303,574 of CM053766.1, read as the reverse complement.
ATCCCACAAGCAACAACGTCACCCAAAACCCCAGAAATCATTCATGCCACAAAAAGCTAGTAGAGATACTCCATAGGTCCTGAAGACTTACTAGTTACTAGAACCCTAGGCCACCTAGGCTAGAGACTGAGGGAAAACAAATACCAAGGGTAGGGTACCCCAAAACAAGCAAACAAAGCTATCTAAAAACTATAATCTCAGAAATCAGCACATAAACCTTTAATAACCTCCAAACCCAGATGGCTAAAGTCCAGAATATGAACACAATCAAAATGAGGCAGAACAGTATGGCACATTATTAATTATACACTGAACCCCACATACTAATAGTGGGAGATTTCAGTACTCCATTTTCACCAATGGACAGGTCATGGAAATAGAAACTAAACAGAGAAATAATGAAACTAACCAATGTAATGACTCAAATGGACCTGACAAATATCTACAGAACATTTGACTCAGACACAAAAGAATATACCTTCTTCTCAGCACCCCACATATCCTTTTCTAGAATTGACCATTCAGCCGGTCACAAAGGTAATCTCAATAGATACAAAAAAAATATTGAAATAGCCCTTTGTATCTTATCAGACCACCGTGGATTAAAACTGGAATTCAATATCAGAAAGCCTAGGAATTCATAGAAACTAAACAATTCTCTACTCAATAACCACTGGATCAAGAAAGAAATAAAGAAATGTAAGACTTTCAAGAATTCAAGTAAAATAAATGCACAACATGTCCAAACATATGGGCACAGTGAAAACAGTGCTAAGAGGAAAGTTCATAGCATTAAGTATCTTCATAAAAAATTAGTGAGATATCATATAAGCATCTTAACAGTACATCTGAGAGCTCTACAACAACAAAAAGCAAGCAGACTAGATAGGAGCACAAGGCAAGGAATCATTAAACTCGGGGCTAAAGTCAAACAAAGAGAATAATACAAAGAATCAATGAAACAATGAGTTGACTACTTGAGAAAATCAACATGATAGGAAAACCAGTAGCCAATCTAACTGAAAAGCATAGAGAGAATATTTAAATTAACAAAATCACCAATGAGCAGGAGACATAACAACAGACACCAAGGAAATCCAAAGAATCATTAAGTTTTACTTCAAAAACCTATCTTCTACAAAATTGCAAAATCTAAAAGGAATTGAATCTATAGGTATCTATAGAAATCCAAAACAATTTTCTGGATAAATACCAATTAACAAAGTTAAATCAAGATCAGGTAATTTTATAGATGTGTAGCCCCTAAGGAAATAGAAGCCATCATTAAAAGGCTCCCAAACAAACAAACAAAACAAAACAAGCCCAGGGCCAGATGGTTTTAGCTCCTAATTCTACCAGAATTTCAAAGAAGAACTAATACTAATATTCTTCAAACTATGCCACTAAATAGAAACAGAAGGAACATTGCCAATTTAACTTTATGAGGCCATAGTCACCCTGATACAGAAAGCACCTATGACTAAAGAAAGAAAGAAATTTACCCACCTGTTTCTCTTCCTAACACAGACGCAAAAGCATTCAACGAACTGTAACCAATTTCAACAACACATCAAAAGACCAGTTACCATGATCTAGTAGGCTTCATTCCAAAGATGCAGGGATGGTTAACCATTTGAAAATCCATGAGTGTAGTCAACCTGAAAGAAAAGATGCTCTAAAAGCCTTTGACAAAATCCAATACCCATTCTTGATAAAAGTATGGCGAGATCAGGGTTGCAAGGCACATAATAAAGGCAATATACAACAACGCAATAGCCAACATCAAATTAAATAGAGAGAAACTTAAAGCAATTCCCCCAAAATAAAGGACAAGACAAAGCTATTCACTTTCTCCATATCTATTCAATATAATACTTAAAGTTTTGAGCAATAAGGCAACTAAAGGAGATCAAGGAGAAACAAATTGGAATGGGAGAAGTCAAAGTATCATTATTTGCAGATGATATGATAGTATACATGAGCGACCCAAAAATCTACCAGGGACTCTTACAACTAATAAACACTGTGAAGTTGCTGGATATCAAAATTAACCAAAATATGCTCTGAGAAAGAAATCAGTGAAACAACACCATTCATAATAGCCACAAATAATATAAAATATTTTGGTGTAACTCAAACCAAGCAATTGAAAGACCTGTATGACAAGAATATCAAGTCTTTGAAGAAAGGAATTGAAGAAGATATCAGGACATTCAGAGATCTCCCATTCTCATGAATATGTAAAATTAACACAGTAACAAAGCCATCTTATCAAAAGCAATCTACAGATTCAATGCAATTCCCATTAAAATTCCAACACAATTCTTTACAGACTTGAAAGAGCAATTCTCAACCTCATACGGAAAAACAAAAGAACCCAGGAAAGCTAAAAACAATCCTGTGAAATAAGAGAATTTCTGGAGGTATCATCATCCCTGAATTCAAGCTCAACTACAGAGCTATAGTAATACAAACTACATGGTATTGGCATAAAAACAGGCATTTTATAGCTGGACTTTTGACTATTTGTTAGGTTCTTATTTCCTACATTCTTACATCACCCCTACCCTCTCTAACCCCTCAACACTAAGTAGAAGAAAAAGGTGAGAGGGGAAAGGGGACATCAATAGCATTAGACTACTTCTTGCTGATTAAGGGCCTTGATTTCCTTGGGGCAAGTTTATAGTTATTAGACTCTCTCTAAGCAGCAATCAAGCAAACAGCAACATCAACAACAGCAAGAACATCGGGGCAGTAGCAGAGGGAGCAGCAACTGCCTCTTCTGAGTGCCTTTGGTCCCTTCTAGGGCTCTAGCATTTCTCTATTATCTGAAGCATCACCAGGATTCCAATCATGATCTCTGCTCAACAGGCACATTCATGCCATCGCATGAGACAAAGCATAGTTAGCTGCTGTGCTCAATCTGAAGCAGCCTCATATCCCATACCTAAATTGAAAGAAAAATATATTCATAAGGTATTTTTGTTGTAATTTTAAAGAAACCAAAAGTTCTCACTGCAAAATTGATCAATCAAAAAAAAAAAAAAGACCCAGGCATTAATCCACATACCTGTGGATACCTGATTTTTGATAAAGTATAGAGATATACAATGGGAAAAATAAATCAACATATATTGTTTTAACTTGATATCTGTGTGTAGAAAAATACAAATATATCCATATCTATCACCCCATACAAAAGTCAAGTTCAAGTGGATCAAAGGCCTCAACAAAAAACCGGATTCACTAAGTGGAAAATAACCTTATATGCATTGGTACAGAAGAAAACTTTCTGAACAGAATACTCAAGCACTAAAACAAAAATTAATAAATGAGACCTCATTAAACTGAAAATCTTCTGTAATGCAAAGGACACTATCAACAGGACATAATGACAGCCTCTATAATGGGAAAAAAGAAACTTTTCACCAACTCCACATGTAACAGAGAGCTAATACCCAAAATATTTAAAGAACTCAAGAAACTAGATATCAGAAATACAAATAAGCTTTAAAATGCGGTTCATATCTAAACAAAAATTTCTCAATAGTGGAATCCCAAACGGCTGAGAAACATTTCAAGAAATGTTCAACATCATTTTGAATAACACAAATCAAAAATGTTTAGAGGATTTATCTTTTACCTGTCAGAAAAGCTAAGATGAAAACCGCAAGTGACAGGTCTTGCTGGCAAAGATACAGAGGAAGGGGAACACTTCTACTTTGCTGATGGGAGCACAGGGTCTTCTAAGAGACTGTCTCTCCAGCCAAGGACCATGTATGGATACAACCTAGAACCCCTGCTTGGATGTAGCAAATGGTAGCTCAGTATTCAACTGGGTACACTAGTAAGGGGAACAGGGACTATTTGGGACATGAACTCAATGGCTGGCTCTTCGACTCCCCTGCCCTCCGAGGGAGGAGCAGCCATGCTAGGCCACAGAAGAGGACATTGCAGCCAGTCCTGAAGAGACTTGATAAGCTAGAGTTAGATGGAAGGGGAGGAGGTCTGCCCCTATCAGAGGACTTAGAAAGGGGCAGGGAGGAGATGATGGAGGGCTGGGAGGAATAGGGAGAGGATGCAGGAGGGGGCTATGGCTGGGATACAAAGTACATAACCTGTGATTAATATAAAATAAAAGTGTTAATATAATTTTATACCTGTCTTCAGACATGCTGGCCACAACGCACAGTGGAGATATTGGTGTTTACCCTTATGAGTATGTAGCTGACAGAGTTTCTGCTCCCTGGAAGAAGTCAAGGTTCTAAAAACATCTATATTATACAGAATACATCTTTCTTCTCAGTAACAGCAAAGCCAGAAGAGGTATCGCTCTACTTGTAGCCATCTGATTTGAGGGTCACATGAAACTTTTGCTTCTGCTTTTGTAGTTTTTACAGGTTTCTTCACTCTGATGGATTAATTAAAGTTCCTCTCAAAGTATTGCTTGATCACTATCCTTGATATATTAGTTATACTTCTTTTTTTCTCAGCTGGATGTTCTGTGATTATGTATGTGTTTGTAACTTAGTTCATTCACATTTTATTGCAGAACTTATATATTTCAGGAAACTAAACATAACATTCGCTTTTATTAACTATTTAATCTGTGCCATGCTTTTCATATACATTCCTCCTCTGTTTCAAACCCCTTGGTATAGCACCATATTTTTTTAGTCAATTGTCTTTTAAATGATTAAACTTCTTGCATATGAAAAAAATAAAATAAAAGTGTTTAAAAAAAAAGAAAATCAATATGGCAGTTTCTCAGAAAATTGGAAAGTGATCTACTGCAAATCCCAGCCATACAACTCCTGGGGATATGCTCAAAGAATGTACCACACTACACTTGCTCAACTATGTTTTTAACAGCTTTATTCATAACAGCCAGAAACTGAAAATAACCTAGATGTCTCTCAACCAAAGAATCAGTAAAGAAAATGTGGTACGTTTACACAATGGAATATTACTCAGCTATTAACAACAACAACAACAAAATGATATCAAGAAGTTGGCATGCAGATGTATGGAATTAGAAAAGATCACCCTTAGTGAGGATAGCCCAGACCCAGAAAGACAAACACGGAATTACTCACTTATAAACTGATATAAGCTGTAAAATAAGAGTCATGCTGCAATCCACAGATTCAGAGAGGTTACATAACAAGGAGGGTTCAAGTGGGAGTGCAAGGATTTCTCCAGAAAGAGGAAGCAGAACAGGTTTTGTGGGTGGAGTTTGGTTGAGCAAGATGGGAACAGGAAGGGTCAGCTGAGAAGGGTGGATGGAAAGAGGACAGGAAGAGACTGCTGGAAATTGGGGAGGGGTATTTCAGGAACAAGATTGAAACCTAGTCCAATAGAAACTCTCTAGAATCTATAAGGGTGACTTTAGTGAAGACTACAAGTAATGCGGGATAACAAGCCCCCATTGAACTAGCTACCTTCTACAACCAGGCAAGTTTTCCAGTGGGGGATTGGGATACCAAACCAGCCCAAAAAAAACCTTCTACCTAAATTTTTTCTGCCTGAAAGATATGCTGGGGAAATTTTACACAGAACTTGTGGAAGTGGCCAACCAATGATTGGTTAACTTTAGACTTATAGCATGAGAAAAAGCTCATGCTCAACACTGCCTGGACAGCCAGGAAGCAGAGGCAGGATAGCCCATTGAATACAACCCAATACAACTGGAAGAAAAGCCAATAAACTGACTCCTAATGTTAGTCTGCTGTACTTGTAGACCAGAGAGGAGCAGGTACAGAGACCTCCTGTCAAACATTTGTCAGAACTTGGGAAATCCTACAGAAATGTGGCAAGAAAGACTGAGGACCTGAAGAGGTTAAGGACACCACAAGAGCATGGACCACAGAAAAACTAACCAGGACTCAATATGAGCTCACAGAGACTGAACCAAAAGTTAGGGGGCCGGTATAGGTCTGAAATACACCATCTGCATATATGTTATTGTTTTGTAGTTTGGTGTTATTGTTGTACTCCTAACAGTGGTATCTGGGTCTGTCTCTGATCTTGCCTGCTTAGCGGACACATTTTCTCTTACTTGGTTGCCTCATCCAGCCTTAATATGAGGATATTTCTCTAGTCTTACTGTAACGTGTTATGGCATGTTTGGTTGATATTTTTGAGAGACCTGTTCTTTTTTTGAAATAAAAGAGGAGGAGTGGATCTGGGAGAGAGAGAAGGTGTAGAGAGGGGGAAAGGGAAGTAATGTGAGGGACTCAGCGGAGGAAAGAGGTGTAACTGCAGTCAAGATGTAACATAGGAGAAAGGAATTAATAACAAAAGAAAGAAAAAGTTTAGGCATAGAAATGTTTCTTTTTTTGATTTCTTTTTCATAGCTGTCTTTCCAAATAGAGCACCATGTAGACCAGAAATTAAAATATTTTTATCCCATTTATTTCCTCCCTTTATCTATAAAATAGATCCAGTTCTAAGATGGTATACTGATTTAAACATCCATCCTTTAGACAAACTTTCCCATCATTCAACTTGTCTTGAGGCCATACAAGAATACAGTGAACTATAAGCTTCTTTTTCTCAGGATTAAAATTGCCCCCAATCTAAAGATACATTATAAAATGAAGTACAAGGAGAGAAAAGGTGACTCCCCCATGATGATCCTAAGGAGAAAGAGCAAGTAGTAGCCCTTAGTAAAGAAAATTGTATCTTCTTTTGCCTACTCTAAGCCCTCAAAGGAATCAGGCTGTTTAAGTGTCTTCTTTTCTGAAGGCTTCTGATTCTACTTACTGGCCTTGGGCCATCCATGAAAATAGCCATAAAAGGTAAAACAAAGGGCTTGCTCTACAAATGCTCTTAGGGATACTATTTCTTAGATCAGAGTTTAAACAATGCCATATGTTCATATTCTGTTCCTTCTCTGGGGATATGATTAATTCCTGAAACACTGATATGAGCATCTCCCTGAGGTACTTCCTTCAAGTTGGTGGAATGGATTCTATATTCTAAAGTTCTCTAAAAGAATAAATTAAATGAAGAGACAATAATAAAATAAAAACTCACCAACAACAATCAAATAGAATACTTGAATTAGGAGACTCTCAGTTTCAGACAGGAAATGCATGCTTAAGGGAATAGTTTGGGTGATTTAGTTTTAAATGACCACTCAAATTAAAAATATGAGTGAGAAGATTTTTTTTCTCCTTTAAATATATTCCTCAAGAGAAATACCTTATTATCTAGGGAATTATCTCCACTGAGTGAGGACTCTCTACAGTAAATGCATGGTGAGGAAGATGGAACGTTTAGTATAGAAAAAACAAAAGCAAATAAGCTCACAGTATAATTAACTAGGAGTCCTGAGACCAGAACGAAGGTATTGTGTAAGCCTGATTTGTTTCCTTTGTTTCTCAGGGACGGGAGCTCAGTGTTTTGGAACTGAAACTAGACAGTGCTCACTCTGGTGTTTGCTTTTGCTGCTGATTTTTTTGTTGTTGTTTCGTTGTTGTTTTGACATTTGAGTTTGTACCACTGTCCAATATCACTCTACAAACTTTGAGTATATTAGGATTTCAAACCCTATACTTCAGATGCTTGTCCCACATTAGTGATTGTCCATGTTATGTTAGGTAGGATACATTCAAAGCCATCCAAAGGTAAAAGTAGTGAAGTTCTTCAGGGAATAGAGGGGATAGTCAGCTTAAGAACTTCCTTTTCCTCTACTTTTATATGTTTCCTACAGTGGCCAGTATTTGAAGAAGTTATATGCAAAATGATAAGAGAATATGAAAGCGCAGTCATAATGCCAATGTTAGAGTCCCACCTGAATTTCTTGTTTCCATGGTTCTGGTAGGCATTCGGGGAAAGGAAAAAGGAAAGAAAAAAATGGGAGATAAGATTTGGCAATGTGCTACTGAGTGCAAATGATCAGCAATTCTTAAGGGCATGCTAATCCTATGGAAACTCTTTTGCAAGTCATCTGATTGTTCCCATGTTGATGGCAGCATTTTCCCTATTTTGACTCAAGCCATCATGTGCATTTTGGAGAAAACACCAGTCAAAGTGGGGACAAAGTCTCATAGTGACTTTCTGCCAGTGCTGAGGGCAGCTGAATGTTAACGTGTTTTCACAGACTACCAGAACATGAAACCCCATGGGACCTGTACACCTTAAAGGTTAAGTGTGGGCAGTTATGAGGCAGTTGCCTTTCAATCCTAAATCTAACATTTGCAGCTGCTTCTAATACAGGCATTCCTTGGAGGAGGAAGGACAAGAGACAGTGTCCACTGGGGTCACAGTGTGGCAAAGTGGGCAGAGAAGAGGCCTCAGTAGCATTGAGCAGGGCCTCTTAGTGCTGGAAAAAGCTACAGCAGAAGAAGCATAGGCAGCTGTTATCAGCAGCCTCAATCAGGAAGCTCTAAGTTAGGACAGGGAGACCTGCCAGATGCAGGATTGTTAAGACTTCATAGCCTTGTGAATTCCAGGCTTATCCCATAAACGGAGTTAGCAAGTGGGAAAGCAGAGAGGAGAGTGTTCCTGTGGAGTTGGAATTGGAGGAGAGAGAAGGGGAAAGAATTAAGTTGTAGAGTGGATGAGGCCATCATATTGTATGTCGCTGTGTAGCTAAGTCACCCTTAGGAATATGAGGTCCTAGTCACCTCACATGATATATTATTAAGGAACTGGAAAATGAGCTGGGACCTTAGGTGAGGTAGCTAAGGCTAGGAAAATATACACAGGACAGCCTTCTGAAACAAAGACCCAAAGAGAAAACAGAAGAAAGATTAAAGAAAGTGTCAGTTTACATAAGGAGAAGAAAAAGTCTTGCAGAGGACAAGGTGGGTGAAATTAGAAAAAGAGGAACCGGCCACCAATAGCCTTTGACATCTGAGACTTCTAGGGGGCATGAACTTGAAAGCTGTGTTCTGCCCTGGGATGAGATGATCCTTGTGCATGAAAACTGCGCTCTGCCTTCTCAAACTTACCTACAAACACATATGACTCCTGTCCTTACTTTATAGTGTTGATGCACAAACACAGTCAAGGGAAATATAAGAGTTTGTTTTGAAGTCTTATCTGAAGGACCATGGCTCAGAAAGTCAGACTTAAGTTATCCCAAATTTCATGTTTTAATGTGGAAGATGCTTCATGAAAATTTTATAGCAACAGAACAAAGAAAGCCATAAGTCAAAATTCTCTAAAAATGCATTGGAGGAAATGTACAGGCAGTTACAGGTATGGGCTGAGGACACAGTTGAGGATCTTTAGTCTTTTAGTCAGTGGACAATTAGGGGTCTGTTAAATTAATACATTTCAAAGGGTTTTCTTTTGTGGTCATGATGTTCTGACATAGAATTTGAGGTGGGCAAGGATTGGCTATATAGTTAGCCAAAGATAAGCCATAATATATTGTAATTAGACCCTGGAACTTCAACATTGCACACTGTCCACAGTCACTGAAGTTTTAATCATTAAGCAGCCTTTGCAGATGCAACTTCTTTTCAGGCATTCTCATTTGCAACAGTTAAAAGCTAATCACGTTTGTTATGAGGATGCTATTTTTTTTAGTTTGTTTTTTTGCGGGGGAGGGATTGTTTATTTGTTTGTTTTTAGAGATAGGTTTCCTCTGTGTACCCTTGGCTGTCCTGGTCTCGATTTCTAGACAAGACTGGCCTCAAACTCATAGAGAGCTGCCTGCCTCTGCCTCCCTGAAGGCTGGGATTACAGGCATGTGTCACTGTGTTTGGCTGCGATAGTAAGTTTTAGTTTTTGTTAATTTTTGGTCAGAAAGTTTACTCTTTGTGTTTAGTATCATTAGTTCAAGCTTTAGATTTGTGACCAATTAGTTCCTACACTAATTTTCTAGTTATGGCTCATGGTTAGCTAAGAAAAAGCAAGCAGGTTGAAGATTGTTTGGTGATATGTTAGTCTTTAAAAGTTATAAGCTATGTCTTGGAGGCTGTGTCTCTTTTCTCAATTCCATAATTTCTTCCATGTACTGAAATTACAGTTTAAACTCTATTGATAAATTTGTACTGTAGCTGGTACTGCTGATGATTTTGATTTCTGAGGCAATGCTCTGAACTGACAGTTTCTAGCTCAAATCTTGAATCTTGTAAGAACTTTAAGACTAAGACAAATGCACATGTTGGTCAGTTTCTGTTGAACTGAGATTCAGTATACATGATCTTCAATCAGACTTTTCCTTTCTCAGGGTTGCTGAAGTGCCTTAGTTCTGCTTGTATCTACTTTATAGTCAGTTTTTTTCATGCCTCTTCCCCTGACATCCCTTTTCTGGAGGAGCATTTATTTTTGCAAACTTGTAATTGCAAATTCTTTCTCTGCTACTTTGAGATGTAAATCATTTTCACAGCCTCTTGCCAGCTTTACAACCCAACACTGTCTTTTCAAGGACTTAGAAGTCAGCTCTTTGAAATAGAAGCATCAAGGAATCATCAACCCTATCTCTCAGCAACAGAGAGAGAGCCTGCTCTTAGAGATGCATTTTTACTACTTTTGCAACTAGCTCCTGTCTGGAAGATGTGAGAAAGTGTAGTTTTCCCTGTAACAACACTGTGGCTTCTGACCCATACTACTCGGTCTCCTAAAATCGTCTTTGCATTTATCTAATATAAATACGTTCAGATGTTCTCAGCAAAATACAAGAAGAATAGACAACAATAATATATTACGTATTTCAAAATAGCTAAAATACCTTTTGAGCATTTCAATCAAAAGGAAATAACACACTTTTAATATGATTAAGATGACAATTATTCTGAGCTGAACACAGTTCAAAGTGCTCATGTAGTTAGTATTGAAATCCTGTATACTTGCAAAATTAATATATGTAAAATATTAACTGTTTACTACAAAGGAATTTATTTTTTAAAGATTTTATGTTATTATTATTATTATTATTCACTTTGCACACTGATTACAACCTACCTTACTCCTCGACTCCCGGTTTCACCCTCACACTCCCTCTCCCATTCTCCCATCCTCTTATTCTCAGAGAAGGAGAGGGACTAACTCTCCCTGGCACATAATGTTGCAGCAGGACTAGGCATATCCTCTCCTATTGAGGCCAGACAAGGCAGCACAGCAAATAGAAAGGACCCAAGAGCAGGCAACAGAGTCAATGATAACCCCTGCTTCTACTGTTAAGAGGTCCACATGAAGAACAAGCTGCACATTGGCCACATATAGGTAGGGGGCCTAGGTCCAGTCCATGAATGTTCTCTGGTTGGTGTTTCAGTCTTTGTGAGCTCCCATGGGCCCAGGTTAGTTTACTCTGTAGCTTTTCTAAAAAGTTTAATTAAGACTACAATCAGTTTTTCCTCTTGCAAATACAACTAAATATGGTTTTATTATCTACTAAATTTTGTGAAGCATAATTTGTACTTTGGCAGGCACCATGTGTATTCTTACACTCTTTTTACTGATAAACTCTTGTTTGTTCTGTGGCTGCACTCAAGCTACTGTAGAGACCAAGAAATTACATTTCCACAACACTACGTGTTCCTTATTGGGCACACAAACTTGATAAAATCAGGATGGCAGGGGGCTGGCTCTGCCTTTATATTGTTGTTTACTTTGGATTGTTTACCTAGCTAGATATTCAGGCATGCTAGCCGCCCAACAGTGTCTAGCCGAAAAGAAGAGATCCCTAACCTATCTCATTCTCCTTCAAGGATGAAAGCACAGATAATCATAATTGAGGCATCATGTTACTGGTGGTGTTAAAAGTATTTTACTCTTGAGATTCTTCACTTGCTGGATGGAAACTGCAACTGGTTTACTAGAGTGTTTATCAAAATGATTTATAGCACAACAATGATCATTACAGGGAGACCATCTTATGTGATACAGCTCAGTTCACATAAATTTCTTCTTAAGGCAAAAGTCCTAGCTCTTAATGCCTTGTCAAAGTAGGCTTTCCCTAGTATCCCAATATGTCAATGAAAGAAACAATTAGTGGGAAAATGCAGAGACAAATTTTCTCAATGTGACATATTGGGAAGAAGAAGATATAAAAAGGTTGAGATGAGAGCTACAGCTTTAAATACAATAAGAACTGAAGCAGAGGACAGTTCTGGTTCTGAAAGGTAGGCTAGTGAACTATTGTTATTGTCATTCAGAAGATGAACATAAGATGAGCATTCATGGGGCAGTGTGCAGTCTTGAGACAGAAGTTGGATCGCTGATTAATGTCAGAAGCTATTGGCAGGTCATAAGCTAGTCTTGAGAAACAGCTTCCAAAATGAGTAAAAGCATGTGGGAAAGAGTGGATGAGAAAGACTACATTGTGTAACCACTCACCCTTCTGGACAGTAACATGATCAAACCTTTGCTTGGGCCAACTGGTCATGCAAAGTAGACACAGTCTAAATACTGCTTCATCACACCATGCACTCAGAGAATGATCAATACCATCAAGATCACACTCATTATCTACTGTGCTGTCTAGTTTGATATTAATTTGACACAAGTTAGAGTAGTTAGAGAGGAGGAAGCCTCAACTGAGAAATTGTCTCCATAACATTCTGCTGTAGGCAAGGCATTTTCTCATTTAGTGATTGGTGTGCGAGGGCCCATTCCATTGTGGCTGATATTGAGCAAGCTATGGGAAGCAAGCTTGTAAGCATCACTCCTCCAGGGCCTCTACACCAGCTACTGCCTCCAGGTTTCTGTCCTGTTTTCCGCCCTCGCTTCCTTCAATGATGGATTCTGATGTGGAAGTATAAATCAAATAGACCCTTTCCTCCCCAACTTGCTTTTGGTCCTGGTACATCATCACAACAATGATAACCCTTACTAAAACACATTTCCTTCCAGAAATCCCATAAAAGGCTGTAAATTAAGCAGTACAGTGGTGTTTCTCTCTGGACTCATGCTACTCTCGAAAAGTCTTCCTGACATTTCATAAGACAAAACAAAACAAGAACAACAAGACTGTAGTCATTCTTCTCATTCATTATTCTTCTCAGGTATGAGAAAAATAACTTGGAAGTCCCTGGATTAGGTGGCTTTGATGACTATTGGTCCTCTAGCATTCTACTGGCTTACAGTCAGCTCTCAGCTCACTGAGAGCCTAGACAGTCCCTGCTACTCTGATAAAATCACATCATCATTTGAGGATGGTCTGCCATGTGAGGTATTGCACTTTATACAATCCAAAGGAACACATGAATAAACAAGTGAGCTATTTGTGGTTTTGCGATAGACTTTAGAGAGTTTGTTTGTTTGTTTGTTTGTTTGTTTGTTTGTTTTGTTTTGTTTTGTTTTTGCTTAAGCAGAACTGGGATTCTGACCTAAGAAAAAGGAAACATATAGGCTTTTGCCTTGTTTTTAGTAAGTCTGTAGACCCAAACAATGAGCAAAATTTCTAGGAAAAGTCTCTAATTGCCAGTTCTATGGAACAAGATGAAGATATAGAAAAGATAAAAATAATGTGTGTTCCCTTATCTTCTCAGAACATGGACTAACAGCAAAGAACTGAACAGTTCCTAGTCTATGAACGAAATCAGAAAGATAAATTCCAGGGCCTTTCACAGTTAAGTTCATGTGTGTTTGTGTATCATTGCCCTCTGCAGAACATGCAAACTTACTGTGTTTTTTTAACAGCTGTTACTCCATTCACTTGGATTATTTCTATCACATGATGACTTCACTGAAACATGGCATAAAATAGAGTCTAAGAAAGATGCTCATTCTCATGACTGTTTCTCAGAAACAAAATGTGCCCTTTCCAGGCACATACTGATGATAAAGCACTTTACTAGCAAAGACTCATAAATAATACTTCACTGTGGACATGGATCAAGTCTGGTCAAAGATTCAAAATAATTCTGAGAAAATTAAGATACAAAGGCCTCTCATTGCTTCACACACATTTATTTCGATTAGTTATAAGAAATATACATTAACTCTGCAAATAGTTTCTCTATTTGTGTTTCTATAAGCCAAGGTGACTGGTCTTAAGAAATCACCACACGTAGCTCTCAGAACCCTCACTCAAGTGTATTCTCTGTGTACATTGCCACATCAGTGTTTGTTACAGGTAAATATCATGTACTGTATATTTTCTGTCGCTAGTTTTTATTGTGCTTTTCTATTTTAGTAGTACCTGAAATATAAAACAAAGCATGTCCCTTTATTCAATTTTCCCCTCAGTCAATTCTGTCAAACTGAGACGAGAAGAAAAAAATTTAACATGTTTTGATAGATCTCCTCACAATGGATCTGACACCTGTCTAATTATAAAACATTGAGATGCAACAAAGTCTTCAAGCAGACAGTCATCCTATCTACCTATTTGTTCTTGACAGCCTTCTCCTGCACATCCTATCATAATAAACATAAAGGAAAAAAAAAACCCTTAGAAATACCCACCTCACTCTTCTGACCTTTGAAAGATAAATATGAAAAACGCAGAGTGGCTTTTAATCATTGTGTGGCAGAGAAGGTCATGAGGTCTTTCTTATCTAGAGAAATAATGGTAATGATTCATGCTTTCCAAACAAACAAACAAACAAAAAGAAATGTACAATGGTGCATTCTTTACAGTTTTGTGGCTGTGTTAAAATACTAAAAGCAAAAGCAACTTTTATGTTGACTTATGGTCCTAGACAGAGAATCATAATAGCAGGGTAAGCTTAATAACAGAGTAAGCATGCTGGTTGGTCCCTGGAAGGAAGCCAAGAGATCAACTTTCAACTGAACACAGAATGAGAGAGCAACTAGAAGTGGGGCAAGGCTGCAAACTGTCAAAGGTCAGTGGACACACTTGCTCCAGCAAAGCTCCACATCCTAAGGTCCATAACCTCCCAAAGACTCCAAGCCAATATATTCCAGAGATTCTTCCATATCAGTACTTATTGTATCATTTTTAATAATATCTAAGTTATAGAACCATTTGACCAGACCTTAATTGGAGAATAAATATGGAAAAATCTGAGCTATATGTCTAATGAAAATTAAAGGAAACTGAAGTCATGTCATTTGCAAGAATTTGGATGCAATAAAGATAATCATTTAAATTAAATTAAATCAGTCTCAGAAAGACAAATATTGTATGTTTTCTCTTAATTATGGGGCCTAGATTTTATATAGCTACATAAAACTATATATGTATAGCTGGCATGATAGTAGATATAAAATTGTCTAGAGGAAGAAAGAAGAGTAATGTAAGAAAAAGTAGAGTAGAGGTATATGCAGATAAATACAAAGTACCTTATTTGGATGAAAATGACTCTTTTTAACACAGAATCATAAAAGAAAATAAAATTTAAAAATTAAACTCGTTGGAAAAGAATTGTCAAAGAGAGGATCCAAGATGGCTGCCAGGAGAGGACACTGTGTCTGAGGAGTAGGACAGCAGTAACAAGGCAGCGACTAGGAGGCTGAACTCTGGGACCTAAAACACCAGCATCTGTGATTGCCAAGTGTGCAGATTTCCTTCCTTGAGGGAATCAAGTGGGAAAATCCTAGGGACATCCAGTTATTCCCTGGAAAAATTCCGGGTGACCAGATGTACACAGCCCTGATCTGAATGAGCAGCCTCCTACAGAAGCCTACAGAACACCAAATAGACTAGACCAGA
>CM053766.1:8264186-8281958 GCA_028658305.1 Pachyuromys duprasi | reverse complement strand
CTGTTGATAGTTATTGTCATCAAGTCTTTGTCCAGACCTTCATAAAATCTCCTTTTCCTCCCCCATACAAGCCAGGGAGTGACAGACTGGCTAGATCCCAGGGGAGGACATTGCAGCCAGCCCTGAGGAGACAGGATAAGCTGGGGTTGGATGGAAGGGAAGGAGGTCCTCCCCTGTTGGTGGACTTGGAGGGGGCGGGGAGGAGGGAGATGAGGGAGGGAGTGGGAGGGTAGGAGGGACTGAGGGAGGGGCTACGCCTAGGATTCAAAGTTCCTAACCTGTGATTGAGATAAAAATAAATAAATAAAAAAAAACATTGTTTTTTCTCACAGACATATATCTCACAGTTTTCCCCTCCACCACTAGTTCCAGGTTTTCCTCAGTTCACTTGCCCTAAGATCTATTCACTCCCTCTCCATTTTTTCTTCAGAAAAGAACAGGCCCCTGACCAACAACAACCAAGCATCACAAAAGAAGATACAACAAGGCAAGACAAAGTCTGCACATGAAGGCTAGTCAAGTCATCCCAGTAGGAGGAAAAACGTTCCAAAAGCAGGTAAAAGAGTAATAGATGCTCACTGTTAGAAATCCCACAAAACCACCAAACTAACAGTCATAATATACCCACAGAGGAGCTTCTGCAGACACATACAGTTCCCATGCTTGCCTCCTCATTCTCTATGAGCCTATATAAGCCTTGCTTGGTTGATTCTGTGGGCCATGTTCTCTTGGTGCCCTCCATCCCTCTAACTTTTAAAATAATCCCTTCCCATGTCTGAGGACAGGAAATGGGTGTCTACCTCCAATTAGATTCTCTATGCATAATGTCTGCCTGTGGCTCTCTACACAGAGGAAGACTCTTAGATGAGATTGGACAAGTCACCAACCAATGAGTATAGCAGGATATCAATAGAAATCATTTCATTGATTGTTTGATTCTACCCTAAGTCTGGGTAGAATCAAGTCTCCATTGTCTTGTTCCATGCAGACAGTCTAGGGCACAGGATCCCTCTCCTGCTATGTCATGGCCTCAAGTTAGAGCAAACATTGACTGGCCACTCTCGCGAGTTCTATGCCACCATTGCCCCAAGACATCTTACATGCAGGATAGATTGTAGGTGAATGGCTTTGTGGCTGGGTTTGTGTCTAGGTTTCTTTTTCAGTAGCAGAGTGCCTTCTTACACCAAAGAGACTAGAATATAGGGACAAAATCTTGCAGACACCAGCTTGACCTCTCCAAGTTCAGTGAGCTGTGTAAATATTGTCCGTGGCATGGGAAATATCTGAAAGTATTTAGAGAGCAACCATCAAGCAAATCTAGAACCTGTCATTTGGACGCTTGACATTGTGAAATATAGTTAAAGCTTTCAGCAGGTCTCTCAGAAACATAGAAGATGAATCTACGGATGAAGAGAGTTTTGATGTCCTGGCTTATTTTCCATACCAAACTTTTCTTAAACAACCCTGTCAAATCACTAAGTTAAATAGTACATGATAAAAATATCACATGTCTAAGAGAAGAGATTACATGATACCACATAACCTATGTGCCAGCTATCCTTATTGGTGTTTGGGTACACAAAGCAAATTATGTTTTTTCTTCACAGTAAAGACTGCTATGCCATGCTCACACTTGTAGCTAGTTCTGGAGATGCTGCCAATTGGCAGCTTAGTCTCCATGTGGATCTCCAAGTGAGGGGAGAAAGGAAGGTTTCTATCATGAACTCAGTTGACTGCTCTTTGATCAGTTGAACCTGGTTATGCAGCCTTGCCAGGCCACGGAGGAAGATGATACAGGCAGTCCTGATGAGACTTAACAAGCTATAGGCAGATGGCAATGGTGGAGAACTCCTTTCATTGGACTAGAGGAAGAAGGAAGGAGAATAGAATTAGGGGAGTTGGGGAAAGGGCTTCAATTGGATATATAATGAATAACGTGAAGAAATATAATAAAAATTAAAATAAAAATATCTGACTGTCCTAGGCAAGTGTTTTACCACTGAACTACAACCCCAACAGTGAAAGACTTGATTATTTTTATTCTTTAGTTTTGATAGTAGATATGAACAAAATGCTCAACATGTTTTTGATTTGGCTTTCTAGAACAGAAGAGTCTTGAACTTGCTATCTTTTTGCCTCAGTTTCTTGAACATCTTGCATTATAAACCTGTACTGTTCAAAAGGCCTACTTCATATACATCACTTAAGGTTTGTATGTGTCTTTGTGTTTATGTTTACTGCAATGTCCACTTTAAATCTGAAATCTTTAAAGTAAAGTAAGACATTTGTTTATTTCAAATAGAAAGATGGTAAAGGTTAGGAAAACTGGCGTACTGATTTCATGGCACTTCTCAGAAATCTGAGATACAGGCTTTTACAGTCATTCAGGAGTGCAATTTAACATTGAGAACAAAAACATTATTTTGTGCAATAAGTTTCCTTTTGTTTTTTTTTGTTGTTGTTGTTTTTTGGAACATATGCTACACTCATAAACATTGTAAAATGAAGTATGTACCAATAAAACTATAGCAGACTAGATATTTATCAGTATAAGGCAGGCTAAATAAATCTGCAATGGTATATACTACAAAAACAAAAAGAACAAGGCACATTCATATATGCTATTGAATAAAAGAAGTCCTAGACAAATGAGGCAAAAAATAAAAAGCATACAGAGAATGATATGGTAACATGTTTACATATTTACATATTTACATGTTTACATTTTTACATATATGTCTATATATATTCACATATATGTATATACATATAAACATGGCTTCATAAAGATGGTCCAGTAACCATAAATTAGTTTATATTGTCTACATGTGAACAAATTTCTGAGAAGATGCACAAGGAACTGTTCTTCATGGCTTACAGGAAGAGAAGGCAATTTCATACTGACTGTACTATTAATATAGTTTTCTAGAGAGCACGAGTATGACTGAAATAGAGAAGCTCTTTGCTTCTCTATTTTCTCATCTCCATCACCACTCAGCTTCATACACTGTCAGGTTTAGCCTTTTTGTGCTCAGTATCCTTGTTTTCTCCAATAACTCTTCATAGCCCAGAATTCCCCAAATAGCTCTTAGTACTTAGATCCCCATTCTGAAACACTAACAATCCACTCCATCTTCTGTATCTATAAAGAATATGGCAAGTGTGTACCTGTGGATCACAGCACTTCAGGAACAAAGTCACCATTTGTGCTCAGTTGTGTTGTTCTGACTAAACTCTGCTCCGATTGTGAACAGTTTACTCTCCAACTTTATTGCTTGGTGGCCTCTATTTTTCTCTCATTGTTTCTAGATAATCATCACTGAGTTTCAAAGCTTTACCACTAAAACAGCACAAGCTCTAACATCAGCAATAAATAAATGGGACCTCATGAAACTGAAAAGCTTCTGTAACACAAAGGACAATATCATTAGAACAAAGATAGCCTACAGACTGGGAAAGGATCTTCACCAATCCTATATCTGAGAAAGGGTTAATATCCAGAATGTATAAAGAGCTTGAGAGGTTAAACAACAACAAACCAAGTAATCTAATTAAAAATGGGGTACAGAGCTAAACAGAGTTCTCAATAGAGGAATATCATATGGTAGAGAAACACTTCAAGAAATGCTCAACCTCCTTAGTCATCAGGGAAATGCAAATCATAACCACCCTAAAATTTGATCTTACACCCATCAGAATGGCTAAGATAAAAAAATCAAGTGACAACACATGCTGGAGAGGATGTGGAGAAAGGGGAACCCTTCTCCATTGCTGGTGGGAATGTAACATTCTACAACCACTTTGGAAATCAATCTGGCGATTTCTCAGAAAATTGGAAACCGTGCTACTTCAAGATCCAGCTATACCACTCCTAGGCATATAACCAAAATATACTCAAATATACAACAAGGACATTTGCCCAACCATGCTCATAACAGCTGTTTGTAATAGCCAGAATCAGTAAAAAATCCAGATGTCCCTCAATTGAGGAATGGGTAGTGAAATTGTGGTACATTCACACATGAAATACTACTCAGCCATTAAAAACAAGGAAATCATGAAATTTGTGGGCAAATGATACAAACTAGAAAAGATAATCCTGAGTGAGGTATCCCAGAAGCAGAAAGACACACATGGTATCTACTCACTTATAAGTGAATATTAGCCATATAATATAGGATAAACATACTAAAATCTGTACCCCTAAAGAATGTAAGCAAGAAGGATGATCCTGAGTAAGACGCTCTCTCAGAAAGGTAAAGAGGAAAGACATTGAAAGAGGGAGAAAACAAAGAACAGGTCAGGAACCTACCACAGAGGGACTCTGAAAGACTCTACCCAGTAAGGTTTCAAAGTGGATGCTGAGACTCTTAGACAACTTTGGGCAGAATGCAAGGAATCTTCTGAAAGAAGGGGGAGATAGAAAGACCAGGAGGGGACTGGAGCTCCACAAGGAAAGCAACAGAACCAAAAAACCTGGGCACAGGGGTATTTTCTGAGACTGATCTCCAATCAAAGACCATTCATGGAGATAACTTAGAACCCCTCCACAGATATAGCCCATGGCACCTCGGTGTCCAGATGGGTTCCATAGAAAGGAGAACAGGAGCTATCTCTGCATGAAGTCAGTGGCTGGCTCTTTGTTCACCTCCCTGTGAGGGAGGCCAGGCAGCCTTACCAGCCACAGAGGAAGATAATGCAGCCAGTCCTGATGAGATTTGATAGGCTAGGTTCAGATAGAAGGGGAGGAGGACTTCCCCTATCAGTGGATTAGAGAAGGGTATGGGAGAAGAAGGAGGGAGGGAGGGTTTGGGTGGGGATGAGGGAGGGGGCTACTCCTGGAATACAAAGTGAATAAATTGTAATAAATAAAATAATTTAAATATGTACATATAATTAAAAAAAAGAATTCATGCTTTCTTGTTCTTTGGCATCAAGAGCTCATTCTTGCTCTTTAGTATTTTACAACCTGTCACAGTTACATTATTTAGCCCTGTCACTCTAATTTCATTTCAGTGGTAATTTGAATTTCTATGTAAGTCATGACTATTTCTCTAATGTGTTCTCCAGTGACCTGTGCTCCACCCTACCTGATCTACTCCCATTTGGAAACCCCTGCATTATTCTCCTCCAGTCTTTCACACCACCCTCCTACCTTTTCAATTTACTCCTAAAATCCTGACAAGTCTTTAACTCTATTTCTGTGTTTAATTATCTGCTCTTTCTCACTTGTCTGCCTCCACCCACTTCAACTCATTATTTCCCTAATTATGTGTATTAGATTCCCTATCTTTCATAATGTCACTGATTTGCTGTCTTTCCACTACCCTGCTTATTCCTTACTTGACTGTATTCACTTGCAGTAATTCCAAGCTAAATAAACTCAACTATTCCTAATAGCCAAAAATCACTGTAATGTAGACACAACCACCCATATGCCCACTCTGGTGACGTCTGCCACTGTCTTAGAGCAAGGCATGTCAGGTTTTGTTCCATTTCATTAAGCTCACTTATTCTTTAATTTTACCTCTCTAAAGTGTCCAGTATCTCTCTGCACCCTTAGTCTATCTAATGCTTTTGTTCACAGAAATGAGAAGAAAAAAGCAAAGAACATTAGGGTGCTTTGAATAATAAGGTTATCTATGGGCTCATTATCTGAACATTTAGTTCTCACTGGGTGGTGTGGTTGGGGAGGGTGGAATTTTAGGAGATAAACCTTGAAGGAAAGCATTATCACTGGGGGTGGGCTTTTGAGGGTTTACAGCCTGGTCATTCTTCTATTTCTGGTATATTTATCTTTCTTATGTATTGATTAAAAAGGTTGTATATTTTTCTTGTGTATTACTTCTTGTGTACTGATCTTCAAACAATAATAAATAGATAGATAGATAGATAGATAGATAGATAGATAGATAGATAGATAGATAGATAGATAGATAGATAGATAGATAAATAATGAAAATTATGGAGTCAGCTAGCTTCTTGCTTCTCCTGCCATGGCATGCCTTCCCTGTCATGGTGTACTCTTTCCCTATGGAAGCATAATTTAAAATCATTTCCTCATTACCTTGATTTGATTATGCTATTTTATCACAACAAGAGAAAATTGACTAATACAGGCATTAACATCCTACCATCACCGAACTCTGAGCATGTCACCGAATGAACTCATACACACAAAAATCTTTAATCCTATGACGGAGAGTGGGTCATTCGGTTGTTCTACCAGAATATATTTGGGTTTGCCAGGTACTGTTTCATTCATTCTTAAAGATGTGACAGCTTGAAATGAAAACAAAAATTAAGAACACTGAAAATTATGTCAAGATAAGAAAGGTTCAATTCTTTTTTTCCCATTAATTCATTTAATCACTTTCCAACCTGATAGAAGCCTCCTTCCTTTTCTCCCATCTGTCCTAGCATTACACCCCTCTTCCCATTCCTCCCTTACCTTCTCTCAACTGGGGATGTCCCCCAGGAGAACCTACTCACCCTGTCACTTAAAGTCACAGCAGGACTTAGTGTATCATCTCCCACTGAGGCCTGACAAGGCAGCCCAACTAGGGGAAAGAGATCCAAAGGCAGGCAACAGAGTCAGAGACAACTCATGCTCAAATTGTTAGGGGACCCACATGATGACCAAACTGAACGTCTGCTACATATGTGTAGGAGCCTGGGTCTAACACAGGCATGCTCTTTGGTTGGTGGTTCAGTCTCTGTGAGGTTGCAACTGCCCAGGTTAGTTGACTTAAATGTCTATGTTTTATGGAGTTATTGGTCATTCTGACTCCCTCAATCCTTCTTCCCATTCTTCCACAAGTCTTCAGAGCTCTGCCTATTGTTTGACTGTAGGTCTCTACATCTTTTTCTATCAGTTGCTAAATGAAGCCTCACAGAAGACAGTTATGGTAGGCTCCTGTCTGCAAACATAGCAGAGTATCACTGATACTGTCAGGGTTGATTTTCTCCAACAGGGAGGGTGTGTAGTTGGGCCAGTCATTGACTGGTCATTTCTTCTATATCTGTTCCATCTTTATACCTACAATCTTCCATACTCATGGATCAGTAGGATAACATAATAAAAATGACTGTCTTACCAAAAGTAATCGACAGAATCAATGCAATTCCCATAAAAACACTAAAAAAATTCTTCAGAGCCCTGGAAAGAGCAATTCTCAACTTCATATGGAAAAATTAAAAAGCCAGGTTAGCTAAAACAATCTTGTATAATAAAAGAGCTTCTGGAGATATCACCATTCTTGATTCCAAACTTAACTACAGAGCTATAGTTAAAACAAAACAAGCAAGCAAACAAACAAATAACCACATTGTATTGGCATAAATACAAACTTTTTGATCAATGGAATACAAGACCCAGAGATAAACCCGTACAACTACAGACACTTGATTTTTGACAAAGAAGCCAAAACCATGCAATGAAAAAAAAAAAAAAAGACAGCATCTTCAGCCAACGGTGCTGATCTAACTGGATGTATGCATGTATAAGAATGCAAGTAAATTCATTTTTATCATTCTGCACAAAACTCATGTCCAAGTGGATCAAGATTCAGTTCTTTAGCACTTGCTCTGACTTGCAATGACTCTGGCCAGGCAGTAATCCTGGTAATCCTGCTGATCTACAACTATTAATTTCAACCTTGCTAAGTTCAGTGATCAGTTCTCAAGTCAAGTCTTACAGGACTTGGCAATACCATCTGAGACATTTGGGTACAGCCACTTTTTGTTTGAGTTTAATAGTTTCCCTTTTATTGAGAACAGCATTTTTATTTTGTTTCTCTTATAACTAACTGGTATGTTTTATAGTTATCTATACCACTTGAAGTACACTGAAATTATAAATAATCATATGATTATTAAATTATTTATTAAATTGCTGAATGAATAGAAAAATACAGTCCAAATGAATCTGTTGTCTCAAATGACATTTAAGGAATTGCCAAGTCAGGTAAGAGATTACCAAGTTTGTAAATATGAAGTATTCAGCCCAGTCTTTTGGAGATGTGTCAAAAGTACACAAAAGTGAGCTGAAGTATTCGCCAATGGGAAAAAGGAACTAGGAAAATATGAGAAAAAAGTAAAATAAATTGATGAAATATTGCACATAAAAGAATACGTTGCAATTTGTCTGCTTGGATATCAAACCCATCAAACAGTTCAACAAAATAATAATCATAATTCTAAAGCTCCAGGTCAATACTTTCCCTCCAATAAGGGGGAATCTCTTCCTGGGTTAAAAACTGCTTATAGGGGTATATTTTTTTCTTGTTTATAGAGAAAATAAGGTTAAATGGTGCTCATTTCTTTTTGAAGTAAGCAAGTATAACATAAACCTTCATATGTGTATAGAGAATCTTCCCTTAAATGAGGCATTTCACGTCAGTAACTTTTAAATTTTTTATAACTTATTAAATATTTCACAGTTTTATACATGTGTATGGTGCATTTGGGTTATTGCCGTGCTTCTCCAAGCACATCATCTGAATTCTTCCAACCCTCTCAACACTCTGTCATCTCTACCTAGTCCCTTTCCACCATTCAGATTTTTGTGTTTTGATTTTTGAATATACAAGTTTAACTGAGACAAGTTAACTGTTTCATCGAGTTTAGAACCATCTACTGATTTCTGGCGGCTTGTCAATGAGTAAGTAACTGCAGACAATATCTGTTCCACATATAGAATACATCTGTAGTCAATAGTTCAATGGTGAGGAGGAAGACTCCATGAACTCTTTTTTGATCAATGATAGTCTGCATTGACCCAGTCTTGTAGAAGCCCACTGTGGGTAGCCAGAGCTGCTGTGAGGGAATGACTTCATTGACCATGTTATTCCGCACAAAATAGCATCTCACAGGCTTTCTCCCTGTTATCCAGATCTTGCATTCCTTCTGTTCCCAGTTCTTGTTCTTAGCTGAGCCTTAGAGGGACTTCTGCAAATGTCCTGTTTAGGGCAGAACACTCTTCAGAAACCTAATAACTCTTTAAATATTAGAGACAATGCTTTTTAGAGAGTATCTGTGGTTTCAGAAGCTTGTAAATGAACTTTACAAAGTAAATTTTGTTAGATAATAGCTCACCATTTTAAAATATATTTTATTACTTCTTTGAGAATTTCATACATTCATATAATGTATTTTGAATACACTGTTTCGTGTCATGAAATGAACCTAATAATGTCTAAATTCTGGGAGAAGAACAAATTTCTGGGAATCAGCATTCATATTAGGGGGGTATTATATTATGATAACGGGTAAAAAGAGAAGAAAGAGGGAACTGGGAGGATGAAAAACAACTGCATTTCATACAACTCAACACCTCATAAGTGATTGATCCTTTCCCAATAATTATAAAAACTCATAGGTATTTTTTTCCCATTTCCCCAAAACTAAGTCCAAACACTGGGTCTCTGTAATTTAGAAGAATATAAGCAAGGTTCAGAACTGGAGCCATCTGTATCTGAACATGTCTTTTAAAATGTAATACACAGTTCTTTTCTCTCCATTTTAGTATAGACAATTACTCATCACTTTGCAAAATAAACTGTGCCATTGAAGATTCATGTGGCTCTTTTTTTCCTTTTATTTTTTTTTATTTTCTTGGCCCAGTTCTTTTTAAAAACTTTATTTATTTATTTTTATTAATTACAGTTTATTCATTTTGCATCCTGGCTCTAGCTCCTCCTCCAACTCCCCTAATTCCTCCCTCCCTTCCTCTTCTCCTCCCTTGCCTCTCCCCAAGTCCACTGATGGGGAGGTCCTCCTCGCCTTCCCTCTGACACTAGCCTATCAGGTCTCCTCAGGACTGGCTGCATTATTTTCAATTGTGGCCTGGTAAGGCTGCTCCCCCATTAGTGGGAGGTGATCAAAGAGCCTGCCACTAAATTCAGGTCAGAGACAGCCTCTGCTCCCCTTATGAGGGTACCTGCTTGGACACTGAGCTGAAATAGGCTGCATCTGTGCAGGGAATCTCAGTAATCTCCATTCATGGTCCTAGGTTGGAACATCAGTCTCAGAAAAGACCCCTGGTCCCAGATATTTTGTTTCTGTTCCTCTCCTTGCTGAACTCCTGTCCCATCCAGATCTTTCATCTCCCTCTTTAGGGAAGAGAATGAAGTGATTTTTGATAGGAACAAAAACTACAAACTGATATAAATAAATTATTCCTTAAATCTAATTTGAGTGAGCTTTGTAAAAGAGTCTTAGTGAACTCTATTAACCAAATTTAATTTGATGATAATATGGAAGTGCAGTGTCTTAGAAAAATATTCAGGATTATGTATGAGACAATTTTGAGATGAAAGTGTTTCAGTCATAATATTCATAAACATCACCTAGGCAATAATTAAACATTTTTCTGATACCGTTATCACTGATAAATTCAAAAATTCATTTCAATATAAGATGATCTCAACTCAGGGGAACATTTAAACAGAGGACATTCAGTCAAAAGAAAAATAATAAAACTTCCTACCTGAAAAAAAGTAAATAAAAGAACTTTGTATCTGAAGTGAAGGGAATATATTCCCTCAGAATGGTGATGTCATTGATGCAGAAATGTTTTGATATGCTTGGTAATGAAAATTGTGTTTCAGGCTGCTCCTAAATGGATCATCAAAGAACCAACTCAAGGAAAAAGAATGAAGAAAGCACTTTAGTATTTTCATGGTATTTAAAATGGGATTGCACTTTGATCATTTCTCATTTGATCAAGAAGCATTTGGTATCCTTTGAAGAAAACTGTATTGCAATAACACTGATCAAATTTGATTTACAAGTTTAGAATAATAAAAATAAAAGAAAATCTACTTTTACAGTGCAGTGCACTAACTCATATTGTTTTAGAATATCTGAGGTCCTCTTTAGACAAACAGATAAAATACCTCATAAGAGAATGCAGGGAAGATAAAAAGACTTTAAAATTTTAATGTGTTCCTTATACTAAGTGTTCAGGACCCTGTGAATATTTTCAATAAGTTATGTTAATATCCTTTACTGTGAGTAATAATCACCAATAAAATCTGGAAAGGTTTTTTAATGTATATACTTCAAACTTTCTTATGAAGAAATTTAAAAAATCATGACATAAGATTAGTCATGAGATTAGATGAACTTTTATTCATCTCAATGAATGCTTGTATAGTCATAATAAGCATTGTGAGAGTGTGTAGCTTCACACTGAAAAGTTCTCAACAGTCTTAAAACTAACAGAACAATTAATTTTACATTCTTTTTCATGATCCCTATGTCCATTACCAGAATTCGTCCTTCTTTCTCACCTAATGGTTACACCTTCTTGTTCTCCTTTGTACATCTTATACTGGACCCACATGTACCTTTGTCCTCTCTCTCTCTCATAAACACACACACATATTAGCTAGGATACAAGTGGCATTTTACCTTGAGATTGCATAAATTTGTTTAATATTATGTACTCTTAAATCTATCATTTTCCTGTAAATGTATTTATTTATTTTTTAGAATTACATAGGATTCCATTTTTATATGTACTAGATTTTCATTATCCATTCATCTGCTAATGATTAACTATGATGATGATACTTCCTTAGATTAGTGAAAAAAGGCAGTAATAAACATCAGGGTAAAACATCTCTATGGTAGGGTATAAAGTTCTCTGGCTTTATGCCCAGGGTCATATGGTAGTTCTATTTTTACTTCTCTAAGAAGTCCCAAACTGAATTCCATAATGGCCATATTAACTGTCTCTCACACCAGCAATGATTAAGGCTTTCTCTCTCCTTTTGCATCCATTCCAACATTTGTTTATAGAATTCTTGATAATATTGACTTTGACTGTCTTGCAGTAGCATCTCAAAAGAAATTTCAACCTCTATTTTTCTCATGATTAGGGATATGGAACAATTTTAAATTAGCTATCATCCATTTTTGTTTCTTTAAATAAAGCTATTTAATTAATTAGTTCATTTGTTGGGTGACACTTTTCTTTCCTTGGTATTTAATTTCTGTAATTAATTTTGATTTCTGGAAATTATCCCCTTATCTTAAATATAGCTGCTAAAGATTTTATCTCCTTCTGTGGGCTAGTCGTGGTCTAGTTGATAGTTTCTTTTGCTGTACACAACTTTTAAACATCAGGATGCCCCAAGCTTCTGATTTACTTTTTCTTAGAAACTAAATGTTACATTTGTTGTGATGTGCACTTCTTTGTCTTCTTACTCTTATTTGTTAATTATGTAAAATAACAAACTCCAATGAATGTATGTGCCATCTTTACAATCATTATTAGGACAAATCTCTTTTCTACCTTTGATTTTTCTGTAATGAAATAAGTAAAATATTATATTAGGGAAATAGTTTTGCTAACAGTTTCTCCAAAATCTTAAAATTAAATAGAAATAAAAGAAAGGTGAAAGCAAAATGCAAAGTCCACCCTATAATATGCGTTCCCACACTGGATAGATTGCATTAGTCCCACAATTCTCCTTGGATTGCAAAGCAAGAAAACTACTTTGAAAACAGTTTGTTGATTGCTAAAAACATTAAAAGAGGTTACTGTATGCTTGAACAATTTCACTATTCCTAATAATCAAAACAAGTAAAGACCCATCTATACACAGACCTAGGCATGAGTTTCACACCAATATTCACGATATTCACAAGTTGTGGAGAGAAGCAAATGTTCAAAATTGAATACATGATCACACAAAATGAAGTGTATGTATGCAATGTTCATTGGGTAATTAGAAGATTAGGATGCTACATGCCACAA
Source organism: Pachyuromys duprasi (assembly GCA_028658305.1). Lineage (NCBI taxonomy): Eukaryota > Metazoa > Chordata > Mammalia > Rodentia > Muridae > Pachyuromys > Pachyuromys duprasi. The sequence goes on along the minus strand of CM053766.1, from coordinate 8,269,192 downwards.
GAATGGATGAACTTCAAAGTGACTCTGATAACCAAAAAAGATCACAAATGGCTACCTAGTGTGTGGTTTTATGGCATGGAAAATGTAGGATATGTAAAAATTGTGTGTGTGTTTGTATTTTTTTCAAGGCTGAGGATGTCAGGTAATAGGAGGTAACTGGCAACAAATATCTGAATTCTATTGAGTTCCCTTTTGAAGAGCTTAATATAGTTAAAATTAAATGTGTGGCTATCCAACACTTTATGGTGTCCTGCACATGTTATGGTCAACCTCCCATTGGCAATGGCCTATGTATGAAGGCTGATGAGCCACAGATACTAAAAGGTCACATGAGAATTTATTACTCACACCATAGACTCTCCAGTATGGGTAGAGCATTTCCAAGCCAGCCCAAGTAACTAGAGTGACAACAGGCTACTGCTCTTGGCTTTCTGTCTGACTAGGTGCTAAATCCAGTAGTTGTTATTAATGAAGCAGTATCTATGTTATTTGAATAATTCCATCTGGTATGAAAGAACAGTGGGTAACATCTCTGGCCTGGCTCAGATTGAGAACAACGGTGGAAAGAAACTAAGGAAAGCTTTATAGTCTGTAAGTAAAATGGAGTTTTAGTTACTAAAAATGAATATTTTTGAAGTGTTTTATTGTATATTTTAAATGGGTAAATTTAAAGATTTATTGACACATTGAATAATGTAATAAATAATAACAATAGTAGTGATATGAAATACTATTTTAACAACTTATAAGTAAAATCTAAAAATCTCAAACTCCTGGAAAAGAGATGAGTAAGAGGAACAGAACAGAGTGTTAACAGAATAGACAATTTGCTGTGATTGTAGCATTCTCCTTACTACATGAAGTGCTGTAATGGAAGATTTCACTTGATAATTCTGCATTCATCTTTTAATGGTTTATTAAATTTATTTTCTATTTCTAAGTTTAGTAAGATGTAGAGTGGATACTACTTGGGAATATGTAGAAGTTCATAATTAAGACATCTTATTTAGATAAAAGATAAATATTATCACTTCAAATTCACAAAAATGTGTATTTGACCTTAAATAGCTTTGTAAGTATGGATACTACAGTTTATACTATGTACTTTGTGCGCTGGTAAATTGTAATTGCTACTGTTTTTCTTAGTTTTAAAGAATTATGGTCAAATGAAGAAGGTACTATATTTCACTACCAATATCTCAATACAACTTTAATTTTCACTCAGATAAAGTAATCAATGCAAATTTTCATATCTGAGCAGATCAAGTTCAGATATTGTAGCTGATTCATTAAATTTTGGCTAATTAGTCAATATTGAATGGCAGAGAAACACTTAAATGTTCAACTTCCTTGGTCATCAGGGAAATGCAAATCAAAGGGACCCTGAGATTTTACCTTACAGAATAGCCAAGATCAAAAACTCAAATGACAACACATGCTGGAGAGGATGTGGAGAGAAGGGATTCTTACTCCATTGCTGGTGGGAATGAAAATTGTACAACCATTTTGGAAATCAATCTAGTGCTTCCTTGGACAATTAGGAATAGCGCATCCTCAAGAAACATAATGGACATTGGAAGAAGGAGAAAACAGGTAACAGGACAGGAGCTTACCACAGAGAGCTTCTGAAGGACTCTACCTAGCAGTGTATGAAAGATGCTGAGACTCTTAACCAAACTTTGGGCAGAGTGCAGGGAATCATATGAAAGATGGAGGAGATAGTAAGACATGGAGGGGGCAGGAACTCCATAAGGAAAACAGCAGAACCAAACAATCTGGGCACAGGGGTCTTCTCTGAGACTGAGACCAAGGACTATGCATGCAGATAACCTAGAACCTATAATGTAGCCTGTGGAAGCTCAGTGTCCAAGTAGGACCCTTAGTAAGGGTACCAGGGACTGTCTCTGATACAAACTTAGTGGCTGGCTCTTTGATCACCTCCCCCTGAGTGGGGAGTAGCCTTCCCAGGCCACAGAGGAAGAAAATGCAGCCACTCCTGGTGAGACCTGATAGGCTAAGGTTAGATGGAAGGGAAGGAGGACCTCCCTTATCAGTGGACTTGGGGAGTGACATCAGAGGAAATGAGGAAGGGTGGGATTGGGAGGAAATGAGAGAAGGAGGGAGCTATAGATGGGATATAAAGTGAATAAACTGTAATTAATATAAAAATTAAAATTAAAATAGAGCCCCTCTGTGGTAGGCTCCTGTCCTGCTTTTCCTTTTCTCCTACTTCCAATGTCCATCCCATTTGTCTTTTTAAGTAAAGATTGTTCTTCTTACCCCAGGTCCTCCTTCTTGTTTAGCTTCTTTAGGTGTACAGATTTTGTAGTGGGCCTCTGAAAGACTCTACATAACAGTGTATCAAAGCAGATGCTGAGACTCATAACCAAACCTTCCACAGAGTGCAGGGAATCATATGAAAGAAGAGAAATTAGTAAGAAATGGAGAGAACAGGAGCTCCACAAGGACCAAATATAACTGGGCACAGGGGCTTATCTGAGACTGATTCTCCAACCAGGGACCATGCATGGGTATAACCTAGAACCTCTGCTCAGACGTAGCCCATGGCAGCACAGTATCCAAGTAGCACCCTAGTAAGGGGAACAGGGAGTGTCTCTGGCATGAACTCTGAGGCTAGCTCTTTGACCTCCCCTACCCCCAAGGGAGGAGCAGCCTAGCTAGGCCACAGAGGAGGACATTGCAGCCAGTCCTGGTGAGACCTGATAAGCTAGGGTCAGATGGAAGCAGAGGAGGACCTCTCCTATCAGTGGAATTAGAGAGGGATAGGGAAGAAATTAGGGGGGAGGGTAGGTTTGGGAGGGAATGAGAGGCAGGCCTATAGCTGGGATACAAAGTAAATAAATTACAACTAATTTAAAAAATAAAAAATTAATAAGAAATAATAATAAAATTTAAAAATAATTCCATTACAAGTAAGAGAAATTAGAATTATATTTTAATATTTTGATAGCAAGGGCAATGATTGTTGTTTTTAATAAGAAAATACTTCCAAGTTGAAACACAAACATGACTTTCAAAGAATGCAGTTCTGTGTACTTCCTTTTTAGTTTATTCTTCCTCTACATATTGCACTATTTTTTAACTTTTTTTTAAAATTTATTTATTTTTATCTCAATCACAGGTTAGGTACTTTTGCGTCTTTCAGCTAAGGTTCATGCTCCTGGAAGTTGCCATCAAATTTCTTTCACATGGCCTTTTTCTTGGGTGTCCTCTACTTTGTCTTACTCGGTTGGATCTTGCCTCTTGCTGCTTAGTCTTGTAACAGTTCCACCGAACTCAATGTTCACCAAAATTAGCTGATTAGGGATCTTAATGCTATTTACACTTTTTTTTTACTACGTAATACGGTCATAGGTATGATAACTATCATATTCATAGGTTCCACTTATACCCAAGATGACTAGAATTGATTATATAAGGGTAGAAATCACTGTAGAATAACTTTAAATTCTATATTTCATGTTGGTATTAAAGCAATTGTCTTATGTAAACCTTTTCCAGTAAGCCTTTTTTTTCTTTCACATAAATTGTGGGTACTTGGTATCACTATCATTTTCATTGCTCTGGCTTGTAAATCATAAAAACATTGGGAGTAACTCATGCTTTTATGATATTTATATTGTAGAAAAAGAAATTATTACAGAGATCATATAAAATATTCTCATGTCCTTTAACTAAAGAAGTTTGATAAAAATGTGTGAAATATTTGTTATATTTTATTTCTATTTTTTAACTCCCTGTCTTTCTACTTGAGTGATTTGTTCATCCCTTTCCCTAGGGGACCAACAAAATTGTATTTGTAAGATGCTGCAAAAGGAAACTTACATGGCCTTCAAGTACAAGCTACATTATTTATCATCAGATCAATGTTCTGGCTGTGTTGCTTCTAAGTAGATATACTGATTTAATCTCAAGATCAGTCAGGTGAACTCAGTTTGCCTTGGGCTAAGGATAAAGAATGTATCTAACTTTCCTAATACATTGAAAGTCAAGTTTATTGAAGAAAATACTCAGTTTCACCAGTTTTTAGCAAATGTTATTCTTCCTTACTCAATATAATTAAATTAAAAAAAACATTTACCGTTTAACTGAAATTATGTCATATGCTTTGGCAATACAGTTCTGGCAATGAAGAGATAGATTCTCAAGGAAAAGACATTTAGTAACTCAGAATAGAAGCTGACTAGTTCTCAGCCCATTAATTTGAAATGCCCCTATAGTGACCACCTTCTCTTGTCAGATGTTTATCTTTATTTCTAATATCAGTAAATTGTTAAATGCTATGAACTCAACATGAGATAAAATCCATTAACTTAATGAAATCTTGCAAAAGAAAGTCAATAGCATTCATGAACAAGACTAAGACAGTGTATGTATAAAATACAGGAAACTAGAGAGTGTGTCAAGGACAAAGCCAGCAAATGGGAAAAGGCCATTTTGATGTAAAGGATTTGGAAATTGCTCAGTGGAATAAAACATCAGGGCATGGAGCTATACTCCACAGCAGGAAATGGTGTTTCTAAACTTGCATACATCCTTCCATCCTTTTATTCACATTATTTTAGTATCTACTTAAGGAATCATGCAACTATTATTTCTAGAATGCACCATTTCTCAAGATGTTCTAATCTAATTCATGGGTTTGTAAAAAACAAACAAACAAGAAACAAAATGAAAAACATGACAAACAACAACAAAAACAGAACAAAACAAAATTTAAAAAAACAATAATAAAAAAAAACAGTCTTTATTTGCTTAAGTTTAGTTCCCAATGAACTGTGCATTTTTTTTCTGGAACTTGGCTCTCCCTATATTTTCTAATATAAACTCATTTGTAAGTGATTTTTTTTAATCTACTACTGCCATTTATTTTAAAAATTAGAGATTTTCATAAGACCCAAAACATAGATTATCCATTTCCCTGGATTTGTATACCTCTTTTTTATTATAATTCACCAGATATCTCATTTTTTTGTTTTTTTTTT
>CM053766.1:8226859-8263686 GCA_028658305.1 Pachyuromys duprasi | reverse complement strand
ACACACACACACACACACACACACACACACACACACACTCACGGACTGAGATGCTTTCCCGCAGATGAGATTGGTGTGTGCCTGCTGTATGCTCGCCGGGTCTTTCTCTGACTGGCCCATGGACTCACACACAGACCGAGGTGGTTATTGGTGGACCCGCAGTGTGCAGGTCAGTCAAAAAGGTATCCAGTTCCTCCTCTGTCTGGCCCAGAGGCTGTGAGACTCAGTCTGGTATTGTGTCTGTTGGCGCCCAGTGAGGCTGCTTGTTCAGATCAGGGCTGTGCGCTGCAGGACCCGGAGATTTTTCCGGGGAATAACTGGGTGTCCCTAGGATTTTCCCACTTGATTTCCTCTCTGTAGGAGTTCTGCTCACCTAGCAATCACAAATGCTGGTGTTTTAGGTCCAGGAGTTCAGTCTCCTGGTCGCTGTGTTGTTTCTGCTGTCCTACTCCTCAGACATGGTGTCCTTTCCTGGCAGCCATCTTGGATCGCCCCATCAGATGTATAGAATCTTATAAGTAGCGTCTTTTGAGCTTTAAAAAGAAGCTTCAAGTTTAGTGCTAAGAATCAAAGTCAAGGCTTTGAGACATGCTAGGTGAATGTTCTCTTACGCTTCATCCTTTCACCCTGGGTTCTGGATAAACAGGGTCATTTTACAGCCTCTGTCATCCTTGAACTCACAATCTCCTGCTACATCTGGTCAAATGTGGGATTATAAAATATGCCAATGTTGCTCTTCAGTTTTCATTAAAAAAAAGTATGTATATTTTTCTCATTTGAGGGATTTAATATCATCTGGATATATTGAACAGAGGTAGAAATATTATTAAATTATTTAATTTTAAAGAAATGTTATTCAAGATCCCGAAAACTTATTTTCAATGCAAAATAAAAATTTCAGATATTAGTAGGTTTTAAATGTCAACTTTCTAATTAGGAAAATAACAACACTGCTAGTTTCTGTCTTCCTTAGCACAAGTTCTGAAAATGTAATACATCTTTCTCCAAAACTGATTTTCATTGATTAAATGGGAATTTCACACCATGCACTCCAATTACATTTACTTTCCAGACCTCCAAGTTCTACCCTCTACCCTTGTGACTTATCTACCCACAATAAGAAGATGAAAAAGAAAAGGAGGAGAGGAAGTGGAGGAGGAGGAGGAGGAGGAGGAAGAAGAAGAAGAAGAAGAAGAAGAAGAAGAACAGGACGAAGTAAAGGAGGAAGAGGAGGAGGAAGAGAAAGAAGAAGAGGAACAGGATGAAGTAAAGTAGGAAGAGGAGGAGGAGAAAGATAATGAGAGGAACAGGAGGTGAAGATGAGGAGGAAGAGAGAGAAAAAAGAGAAAACATCCAATTTCTGTTGCCCATATTCTCACTAAAGCATCGTCAAATTCCCTGTAGCCTCTTCCTTAAAGAAAACTGAGTACTTCCTGATCCACACCTCTTCCAGAAGCCTCCAATTGTAGAGAGCTACATTTCAACATCCTTATCACAATTTTTAAGAGTTCTCTTTGATGACATACTGTCTATGTTGTTACTTTATTTGTGTGTGTGTGTGTGTGTGTGTGTGTATGAGAGAGAGAGAGACAGAGACAGAGACACAGAGAGACAGAGACAGCGAGACAGAGAGAGAGAGAGAGAGAGAGAGAGAGAGAGAAGGGTTGTCTCAGAAAACTTCTATCTCTCTCTATCTCTACTGTGAATCTGCTGTCATTGATGTCATTGCAAAAGTTTTTTCTTGTCCTTTCCAGTCAGTGGTAGCTCAGATCATGGACCTCCACATTGTTTCTGGTGACAGCACAGGCCACAGACATACACATGGTACCCTACATCAGTATGTGCCACAGACCTCAGTGTGGTCTCTGGTGGCAGCACAGACAAGAGGACTTCAACATTTTCCTCTGCACAGCATGAGCTGCAGTCACCATTATAGCTAAGAGTATCAATATGGCATCTGTGGCAACACAGGATACCAACATCATGCATTATTGAACAGAATTATACTAGCCAATGTGATCAGTGTTTTGAAATGTTACTGTTTTTCATTAAGCAATTCATCTTTTGCATGGATGCACACTCTAAGTTATTTATTTCCTCATTAGTTAAAGTAGCCCCAAATTAGACCTACATGTTTCTCAATGACATTCTACCTGATTTTTTTTTTTAATCGCACAAAGCACCCATCATTCAAAAGTATATTCAGCATGGGAAGTAATGATAATGGTAGAAAGACGTTTTATTTTAAAGGAAAAGGTAAGAGTATTATATATAATTCTTAGTGTCTGTAAAAGTAGGTATGAACCTTATGATAATGCTTTCCCGTAAGCAGAGTGGACTCAGTTTCCTTTCATGAAGATACAGCCTTGCTCTGGGGCTTGCTTTCATTCAGAGAACACTGGGAATTGATGCTGGAAACTTTGTCCTTAAATATGGCAGCTCCCACTGTGTCTGTGACTCTGGAGCTATCAAGGAAGAAGACTCATGTGACTGAGTAACAAGACACCAGTCGGCTTCTGTTAGTGGTGGATCTTGAGACATGGGAAAGTAAAGTCACGAATTAACTATCACTTTCAATTAGATTTTTCAGTATCTTGGTAGTTTGCAACATAAAAGCAGTGCTCGAAAGTTTTCTACATAAAGAAAATTCTTCAAGGGACCTCAAGGAACACAACAAAATCTAGGCTGTGGGCTGATACCATTTGTTCTGGTATTAGGACATTTAAGGGGACACTTCACAAGTAAGACATGTCCAGGAATGGCTATCTTAGTCTTCTAATAATATGCTGAAATCATGCAAGAAGTGCTGTGGTCATAGCCAAGAGTGCATCCATAGCAATGGGCATGGCTTGCTTTGCCTTTCCCTTGTTTCTGAGTAACATGAGGGCTGACACACAGCACATGGAAGGGCCAAAAGTCCCATTTTCAGAGTGCAAGCTGACATTGCTGCAGGGTAATCTGTTCCATTCTTTTGGAGAAGAGCCTTCATTTTTCCTACTGTGAAGAAATCCTTTCGGGAGGAGTAGGTGAGGTCCTGATTTGTTTGTATTACTTTGGAACACATGTAAATTAATGGCTAAACAATAAAAAATACATAAATAATAAATAAATAAACAGTTTATTTTGGAGGTCTCCAATATGTAAAGCATGCTTAACAATAAAACCTTTCAAAATCCAGGTTTTGGGTAATTTTTGCTCAGAAATCCTGAGTATGACGAGATGAGAATATTCTTCAAAAATATATTCACTTTATTTCTCATGACATGGCTTAAGCCAGCATTACACAGTACATGCCAATATACTGCCATTCTCATTTCTTTGTTGATCCAAGAACTTGTAGGTGCTACACAAGCTTTCCCCTAACAATCTACCTCCTACCCTCATTATTGTTACCACCAGGTATTAGAACCAATTTGCTTTGGTCTTTTCTTATAGCACATATAAAGGCAATATCAGTTCAGATTTAAGAAGTAATCCTGAAGCCTGCTTGCAGGATTGATTTCAGCCATTTACATCAAGTAAATCCTCTTCTTCCACACAAATTCCATCAGCCATCAAAGCTAAGACAACCAGGTAGAAAGACCTACCTATGGACCTGGCTCAGGCACTGATTTACAAACAGGCAGACATACAGATAATTAACACAATTCACCTTGGGCTACAATCAAAGCCTAAGGGGATTATATTGACTAATATGTGCCATAGATATGGCATGTACATGGACCTTCTAAGACATATGTACTATTATGATTCTTTTAGTGAAAAAGCAAAGGACTAATTTCTAATGAAAAGATGGCCAGCCTCTTCTGGTAGGAGTGCCTATAGAATATGCATCTGAAATGTTTCCTGAAGTACTTGAATGTCTGTGACCACTGCTGAGTCAAATGTCAGTTCCTGTTGCAGTAGGGAGGATGTGGGAGACTTGTGTCTTGTCAAGATAACTTCTGAGAGAGAAAAATTATATTTTTAAACTTTAATTCTTTAAGTTTTTGAGATAATTATGGTTACAACATTTTCACTTTCCCTTCCCTCTCTCCAAGCCTTCTCATATACCCCTTTAGCTGCTATCCTTCAAATTCATGGACTCTTTTTTCATTGTTTGTTATCTTACACACATTTGAATGTATATTGCACACACACACACACACACACACATTCCTACATCTAACCTGCTCTATCCATATAATGAATTCTTTAACATACAAAGTTCATTTGACAAGAAAGGAATTCTGCTTATTGCTTTACATGTCAGTCCAAGCTTCCAGAGAAAATTTGAACTTAAGAGCCACCTACCCAAGGAGAGTCACACATTCAATTGCATCAAGATCTCAGCAGAGTTTTGCTGAAGAGACAGAGATAGCCACCATATCCAACAAGTCAGAAAGATCTTTCTGCCTGAAGGCTATGGAAGTAAGAAGCTAAATAGGCAATAGATTTTCTCTGACTCTAGGTCATCAAAAGTTAAAAAACAACCAACCAACCAACACATGCACACACACATATACACAAACTGTGTATGCTACACTCCAACAGTGGTGTTAAGCTCTAGGAATCCCTCCCAAAGGACCAATTCTGCCTTGGCAGATTTTTCCAACTAATGAATCCTCAAGAGTCTGTAAATTGTATGATATGCTGCACTAATTTTTATGTTTCTACCATGCCTTCCTATACAGACTAAACAAATCAACATGGATTCTTTTTAACACAGAACCTTCTAAGCAATGGTTGTTTTCTGGATAGATCTCCTATCTCTTATCTCTTAAATGAACACTATAGGGAAGAAAATGAAAGCTGACTGCTTTTCACAGCTGTGAATGAGTGGTGTGTGACAAGTTTCATCCATACCCTTTAGCTAGTAAAGGAGAGTAAGGACATAGCAGGACCAGAGTAGTGTTTTCAATAAAATCTGATGTAATTGCAGGTATGAAAGGCTTAGGAGCTGCACCAACCAAAGCCTTAATAAACTTTGAGAACTAATTAACTGTGATCCTGGGAGAAAGATTAACCCTTACATTTAAGATGCTTAGAGTACTTAAAGAACATGTTTGGGCTAATCTTAGAAAATGTTTCTCCTTTACCAGAGAAGATACAGTCACATGGTGTTCTTGACCCTCCCCACCCCCAGTTCTCCCAGCCCTCCACCTGCACTTTTCCCCACTCCATTGTAGAGGATAGCAAGCAACAAAAACCCCTCTGATTGTGAGGCATTGGTAAACCAATTGGTGTGCTCTTCCCTGGGAAGTGCCATGCCCCCACAGACAGCTTTACTCAGCTCCCTGTGATTCTTTCTGGACAGTTAAGACCTCATGCAGTTTGGCATGCTCCTTGGTGTCCTTGACCAGGTCATGCTAGGGTGAACATGGTGGTGAGCCTTTAGAGGGCTAGCTTCTGTTATTACTAGGAAACACAATCTCACAGGAAAGTCCTTGATTGGGAAGCTTTTCCAATCTTTCTTACCTCTTTTCCACAGTGAGTCTTAGGTGTAGTATTCAAAAAAATCATCCAAATAATTAATATCATATGGACTCAACAGGTTATTTTAGCTATATATTTACAAATATATGTTCTGCTTCCCAGGCTACACATTCTCTCCCTAAGGCCTTTATAACAAGGATTAGAGTGTGACATCAGTTTGATAGACATATCCTTTCCAAACACCACCTTCATGAGCTTGTCCACAAAGTTCTTTCTCCAGAAACTCAGTTATTTTACTTTTTATATTTATATCGTATGTGCAGGTGCCCTTGCATGTTTTTGGTTTTGTTTCTTTGATGTGTGTGTATGTTGTACACACACACTCACTATGGTATGGCTTTTATATGGATACTAAGGCATCCTTTTGTAGAGAACCCTTGACCTACTGAACGGATCTCCAGCCCTAGAATCTGACCTTTAATCAGATGTTAACCTTGCTGTTTACATCCTTACAGTCATGCACCATGTGTTTCAGAGACTGGCTGCATACATACATATTATGGACTTTTAAGACTCTAAGCAACCTGAAATTTTGTACACTGCTGACATGTTATGATGCTTTTGTATACAATGACACAGGTGTAAAGTAACCTGCACTTCCAGTTTTAAAAGCAAGGTTGTATACATATTTATGAAATGCATACATCTATCTATGTGATACCATGCTAGTTAATTATGATGATATACTCCAATACTTCACATTCATTATTGGATTAGAATGAAATCCTACTTAGTTGAAAAAGAACTTTACTATAAAATAGTACATTGAGCTGTTCCACCAATAGCCACATGTACTTGTTATCATTTTCAGTGAGCCAACTATAACATGTAGCTTTGCATTGGTACATGCTAGCTTTTTCCTCAATAATATCATACATAGACACATTTCTCAAAATGCCCCTTCTTATATGAGACAGTCATTTTACTGTATTTTATTTTATTTTGAGAGCAAACACAAAAAATATTTAAATTTTATAGGTACAAATTATACCCAGCTATATTGGCATGATAAAGGTCAGTAAAATTATAAGGTTTATTTTTTCTATGAATATAATGCAAGTTTAGAAGTTCATTAGGTAACATGGACTGTTTAAATATGTCTGAGAGAAGTACGTTCAGGGTCAAGTCAGTGCTACAAAATGGAGGATTTCCAACAGAGCGAACTCTGTTCATCTTTTTAGAACACAAATCTCTGAAAAGAAAGAATTGTGATCAGCATTTACAACAGCATGTGGGACCAAAAGGAAAATAAAGGAATTTCATATTCTGACTTTGTACAGCTCTCTATTTATTGTCAACATAAATAGGTGTCATTTAAATTCACATTAAGAAATTAAAAAGAAACACTCTTGAAGGATTTGAATTTGGGGACTATAAAGATGACCATGTGGTCTAATAATCCTATAACCAAGCTTCTGCAATCAAAGGGGCCTACATTTAATAAAGAAATTAGATCAAGGGAAATAAAACTTGATTGGACAGATGGTCATGATTTCCTTTGGCCACACTGCTTCAGTACAGTTATTGTGATTTGTGATGGTCCTGGGGTGAAAACAGGCCTAAAATGTGTACTGCATTGACACTACTAGGGTGAACGGCTGACTTGGGCAGGATGCTCATAGTGAGCCCTGTCTAATGCCTCGTCATCTCATGCAGACCCTTAATGAAAGGCTCTTACTAATATCAATCCTGCCTCTGGTAGATCCCATCGTAGGTGATTACATGATTACCTGTAGATTTCCAGAGCCCTAATTACTGTCACATAGGCTGTAATTTGAACGACTCATATAGTATGCTCAGGAACAGACCTCTAAATGACTATACTTTTGTTTTTAGAACTGGTGAGGTCACCTTAGATAGTAATGTGTACATTTAATGTGTGGTTTAGGTAAGGCTCTTAAAATGAAGAGACTACAGTATTATGGGGAAGGAACCCATGGTGTTTTTTGTGATTGTAATATTATTTCACTTAAAACATTATTCAATACAGATAAGGGCACATCTCTAAAAATATTTTTAGTTTAGCTTAGGGACTACCCACCAAAAATGTTGTAGGTGTCATGCTTTTGTAGGGTTGTCAAAAGTAATACAAATGAGAAAGTAAGCTAAATTACAACATTCATCTCTGCTTCCTGACTGTGGCCTACCAGCAGCTTCCTTCTCCTGCCACCTGAGCCAAAGTAAACCCTTTCACTCTAGGTTGCCTTGTTTGACATTTTATCACAGCACCTGCAAAACTACTAGTATGGCTACAGTGTAACTTAAAGGTCTTTCTACAGACCAATGTGAGAGTCAACATCAGAGGGCAAATGTTTTAAGATGTTGTTGAGGGTGGAGAGATAGGCCACAAGGCTAAAAGAAGGGCACAGTAACTCGAGATGGAGGGTGCCGTTTTAGTTCAGCAAGGCAAGTGAACAACTTTTCTCACTAACAGTAGAAACATTGCTATGTTGACATAGGATCCTAGACTTCTGACCCAGAACTGACAGGAACACATTTATGTGATTATGAGACACCAAATTTATAGTGAGTTGTTATAATACTATGAACTATTGTGGTAAATAAGAAGGTCTCCATCAATTACAAAGTCAACCCTGGTTTACTTAGAATCATCATCAGATTTAATCTAATGGTAAATTTTTCAATAAGTGACTCATTACCATTGTCTTAATTTTACAGCATTTTGAGGACACTTCAAAAGATGTGTGAAAATTCAAGAGATTTGTACACATACATGCATATACACATATACACATTAATACATACAAATATACATACATACATGCGCAAACACATGCACATATGCCCAAAAGACATATATACTAAAACACATACATACACACATACATGCATACATTTGCACAATAAACTCATACACATAAACACGCATTTACACTCAGACTTACTTAATATAGTGTAGCTTGCTGCACTGGTTTTTTCATTGACATAAAAAACATTCATGATGAAATAGATCATTTTTCCATGAAGAAAATAGGACATACGCACATTTAGAATTGGGTAACGAACGTATTAGCTAGCTCAAATGACAAGTAGTGCAATGTCCACTTAAATTTTTTTGATTCATAGTAATGTCTAAAACTTAATGAAAGTAATTTTTCACTTATTTAAGGAGCAGCATTTTATATGACTGTAGTGGGTTAAAATAGTCAATAATTGATTTAATTCTTAGGATTTGGCAAACGATGCAAAAGTTAAGCTCGATTATTTACTTGCTTTGAACACGGAGAAGTTGTGATTTTGCAGCGTAGAGGCTGAGGACGGGAACATTGAAGTAACACACATCAATCACAGGCTTTTTTGCAGGTTTACATAGACATTTTTGTTAGGACATATGACTTTTCTGATGATGGTTCTTTATCTGTCATGCAAAACAAATCTAGCAGGCTTGTACTATTCCTCCAGAGAATACGGGCTCTGATAGTTCCTCAAAATGGGTTACCACTTTGTCTGTAAATAACCTTTATGTTGGAAAAGCCACCAGATGCCCTTGTCCCAGATAAAACAACATTAAAATAGAAATGATTTTGGATGGAAACACCTTTATTTTCTTAACTCTGGCTATCTCATGGTCTTGTGTAACCTTCTTGGCTCACAGAAGCATACATCTTTGCAACCCTTGGCCTATCTAATCTGCCAATTATCTGTCACCCATCTCCTAATTTCCCTATGTGGTTAAGGCATCTTAGAAGCAAAGGTTGTCCTTGATGTTTTTGTATTAATTTCTTTGCAGTTTTACCTTCCCTTGTTGCTTTAATGTTTCTGTAAACATTTGTTGAATGATCGATGTCAATATTGATTTCTTCCATGTCTCTAAGATGCCCTGGCTACAGAAAATAAACATGAAAATCAATGCATGTGAAAGTAAAGGATCCTGTCCAGTTCCTTCTAGGAGTGGGCTGAGATTCATGGACAGCATTTTTTTTCTTGTACGTTTTCTCGAAATAGCTTTTGTATTTCAGGATACAGAAAAAAAATCATTCTGTTTATAAATGTCACCATTCTATTAAAACTTTGTCAGATTTTCTAACGTTGTCCAGAAGACTTTATTAATGGTTATCAGTCTCTTTAGCGTATCAAAGAGTTATTTTGCTTGCTATTTTTACTTATTATTACAAAGTCAATAAAGCATTTTTGGAATTACAGAAATTCACTTCATAGCATGTATGTTTTATCAGAAAAATATCCTAAGCACATATACATTGATAAAATATATAGTACAGCACAAACTGCAATGTGCCTTTAATACCAAAGACTCTTCTAATTTGGCGCACAGGGGCAACGGTAACATCAATATTAAGTTCAACAAAGTTTCCAAAATGTTTTTATTATTTTTTCCATATAGGCCTCTGAGTACTTCTTTTAGCTGCACTGTCTAATTGGTCAGAATATTTGACTTATATGCAAAGCAATAATGAGCCTTTCTACCTGAACCACACAATGAAGTAGAAACTTCATTCATACAACTACTACTTGGAAAATGAAAAATAGCATACTGTTGCTGTGTTTCAAATAACACTTGCCAAAGTTTTGGGTGGATTGGATTGACTTTGATGTATATGTATTAGAGCATATGTGTGTAGTTTATATGGTATTTGGAAAAAAAATTATGAAGTCTTTGCTCTGATTCAATGCTCTTTTATCATTATATTATTTATAAAAATAATTATGAGACGTACTATTATAAAAAATTGACCTGTGTCCCATGTACTTTAATTCTGTTCAGTGCTCTTATTGTCCTCTGTACAAGTTTGCAAGGTCTTAGAATATGTCTAACTTTTGAAAGGAAATACTTGCATTTATTTGTGTTATCTGAGTGTGTGTTTGTGAATGTGCATGCAGCTGTCATAGTGTCATTGTAGAGACCAGGGGACAACTTGTAGGTGTTGGTTCTCTCTACTCACAACATGGTGAACCTATGTACTGAGATTGAAATTAGGTCCCCACACTTAGCAACAGCACCTTTCCTGGCTTAGCCATCTCATTGCCCCATTGTAAATCATTTTTGCATATATCTCTCTGTCATGCTTCCTGAGAAGTTTCACCTTTATTTAAGAGCTCTCAGTAATCAATGCCTTCATTTTGTTCACCTCTTATTTCTGTTTAGTGCTTTAAAATATCATAGTGTTAAAGAAAAATGATTAAAAAACCAATCTTACTATGAAAATACAGAAATTGTTTTTAATGTTTTCTTCTGGAAATAACATCCTATTTCTTATTCATCTGGATTCAACCTCTCAATAAAGCCATACTGTAAGGAAAAGTTTATGAGCTTACCAGCGACTGAGGTTTAGTCAACTTGTGTTCTTGAATTTGTGGTAGCACGTGAAGTATAGGTGTCAAATGAGGTCTCCTATTTTGGATGTGACAGTATATAGAATCTGATCTGTGACACATTATTATTATTATTATTATTATTATTATTATTATTATTACGAGTTATGTTAGAGGAAACACTTATTCTAATCCCTGACAGTTTCTTCTTCTTAGAGAAGGGCTTCAGTTCTCTGCTAATTCTCTCTTCAATTGGTCTCCCTCTAAGAATTCATATGGATCAATTTGCTGTTCTGAGTGAAGTTTCCCACCTGCAGAGAGAGGGCCTTCTGATTTTTGCTCTACCAAAAGAAGCATAGGAGTCAGGGCTCTGTTTAATTGGCAGTTGCCTGGCAGTGGGGGGGGGGTCCAGGAAGATTATGCCCAGATGGGTTACTTGCCTAATTATGCAGTTATTTGTCAGAACTCTAAATTGTCTCATAGCCAGACAACACTAATATGTACTTTGGTAGCACTTTTGTTATATTAGAGATTTATAAGGACGGGCTCCAAGGGACAGGGTGGATTGTGTGGTTTGGTGAAGGTCATAGTTGAAGCATTAGCAAAATGTACACTGCTTCATATTCTGAAATTTATGGGGAGAATTTCATGGGTCAAATTAATTTGAAGGAACTGAAATTCTGGTGATTCCAAGAAAGGGACATTCAGTGTTGTTGTCACTGATCTAAGAAATGCAATTCAATTGTTGCTACAGTTACAGTAGCAGAAATTGTTGCTTTTTCTGGAACATTTCACAGGTCTATATTGACACCAGCTACATTTGTGTTATGCTTGGCTTTGAACAACTGCAGCCTTGAACTGTTCACTTTAAGCTAGATGTAACAGAGGGTTTTGGTGTTAGGACTTAGCTACACCTTAGTTGTATTTTAAAAACCATTGTTGTTTTATAAAACTACAGCTGCATTAAGACAGCCAAATGGTAAGATGATAAAAAAATAGACTTGGTGTCTTAGATATAAGCTGCTATAGCTTGGCCTTAAATAGAACACGAAGAGCATGTAACATCTTGTAAATTAGGGTGAGTTTGCATTATTACTTTTTAACATACATTGGAAAAAAGAATTAAGAACCAAGTATATAGTGATTTCTTATGATGTTAGGTATATCTGCAGGAAGGGGTACAAAGCAAATGGACCTCTCAATTCTGCCTGAGCACAAGTATGCTAGTGGGCATGTAGATTTAATCAACAAACACCAAGCCTTTCTAAGCAGAGTAATATGGGCCAGAGCATCCTAAAACTTACATTCTGAGAAAGGCAAATGTGATAGCAGATGGCTTTGGATTTCTGTGACTTGTACATACACTCAAAATTCACACCTTAGAGCACAGCCTGTCATTAATTGGATTTTGCATTGATTAATTATATACTCTTTCACCAAGGCATTGAGTTTCAAGACCCAAATTAAATAGTGCTTGAAGGAGAATGTGGCAGGAATGTTGATTCCCCATAACATTCTGCTGCATAAGTGTGGGAGACATCAAAATAAAAGACTGAAATAAGGAGACCTCTGAGAATAATTCTTAAACTAAAACAAATGTTTGGATTATATAACATTGTAGTACAGAAAACGAGGACTCAAATGAAAATAGGCTGCGAATTTTAAATATACACCAAGGAAATTGAAATGTGTCTTTATTAAGGCCCAAGGACTTTGAAATGTCTTCCTGTTAATTTCCTAAATTTAAAGAGGGTGTAAATGGCTCTTTTACATTCAATATGATGGCCTCTCATTTTCCACTACAAACAATCTAATACCACAAGCATATATTCCAGAGAACCATGCACCAACAGCATAGAAACAATTTCCACATCAAGGATTCCTGTGTCTGTCTTTCCTAATTGGTACAGCATTTAGTCTCTGTTATCACCAATAAGCACCCTACCCTGGTGATACATATCCATATTTATTACCAGAGACTTAAGGGTAAAACTATACAGAGAAAATGAAAATGTATTCAAAACTTAAGATCTTTGAAAATACTACATGACAAAACTAATAAACTAGAAAGACCACCCTTTTAACACTCATTTTGAACTTCAAGTTAACATAGAAAAAAAATTGGACCTTGAGCTTAATTTCATGTGGGCTTTCATTCCAGAGAGAGTTTAATCACAGGAGGGAAACTATTCTGATGTGGAATACTTTATTTTCTGGTACATTGTAGTGCAGTATTTTTATGAAGTCGTTTTAGATCATTAGACGTGTTTTGATGGGCTATATGGAAGAATATAACTAGGAAAAAAGAGGATTATCACCAAAGGTTCTAAATGGAATTCTCAGTACATGATGGGATTGTAACATATCGCTCATTATAATATATTCTATGCCTATTTGTTTTTTAAAAGCTTTCATAATATTTGTAATTTTAGTGTAGGTTTGTTCTTCAAACTAATACAAAAGCTTAATATCCCAAATTATATGTTAATATTATCAAGAGATAAAAACATATTTGGATTGGAATCTTTTACACTTTGGGCCCTTGGGAACTGAATAGGATCATATGAGGTCATTAAAGAGAACTCCTTGATTGGCTTGTAAGGAAACATGGAGAGACTAAGTCTATGTTTAATCTTTTGTCCTGATATGATATAGCTCCAGGGCTTCTTCCAGACCATTCACTATAGCGTTTAAAATTTTAAACTGTGAAAACATGAGTCCAGATAAGCCCATTTCTTTATATATTACCCCCTATCAGATAATTTATTTTGGTAACAAAACAATAAATCAGTACATACGAGATCAGTGATTTACTGTACATTCTTTCTTTCATTGTACCACTTGACTGAACTACCATCCTCAGTCATAGCCTTTACAGTTGAGCATAATAAAATTTTTAAAAGTTCTGAAGCTTTTTAAGAGCTATTCATTCTTCTTACCTCATGATTATTTTTAAGTCAAAGAGCTCTATTAATAAGACTCATGAATCTTGTCTCTTTATTTACATTAGACCTACCTCATTTGTGAGAAATATGCAAATTTCAGTACAGATATGGTTCTTGTTCTCTATGGGGCATCTATTGTCATCAGAGAATGTCATCTGGATTACTTTGTATCTATGTTAAATGTAGTAGCTAAAGGGTCCCAGTCTTTGGAGAAAACATTTTGGTTGACTAGTGATACTCATGACAAGATGGATGTAGGTTACTACTGAATTATAGCCGCTAACTCAATTGATCCTTTCTGTCAGGTTTCTTTGATCTTTTGGAGGCAAAAGATAAAGAACCTCTAAGAGTAGTAGATACACTGTAGAGAAAGCTGCACATCATTTGGAAATATAGAATTAATGATATTGTATATAGAAGACGTGTCACTACAAAGCCTTTGAAGACTCTTTAATCTGCCTCTATTACAGAAATGTAAAACTAGTAAATGAAGCCCTTGACTGACTGTTTTATAGCATGATTTGAAATTAATGGTCAAATGTCTTAAGAATTTAAGACAAACATGGTATGTACTCTGTTAACTTGAAAATAGCCTTGTTATGATCCACAGACTCAGTGAGGCTAAGTCACAAGGAGTGCTCTAACAAAGGATACATGGGTCTAGAAAAATAGCATAGATTTTGCAGGTGGCCTGGGAATGGTAATAGGAAGGATGAGGCAGGAAGAGACTGGTGAGGAGTGCTGGAAGAGTTGAATTGTATTGGGGAGAGGAATTTGGGAGATGATAAAAACTTAGAACAGTGGGAACTCCTGGAACCTATGAGAGTGACTCTATCGAAGTCTCCTTGTAAGGAGGGATCTGGAGTACAAACTGGCCATCTTCCCTAACCAGGCAAGGCTGCTAACAATGGTACTAGGACTTCAATTCAGCCACAAAACCCTTGATCTACAATTTGTTTTGCCAGTAAAATGTGCTGAGGTAATGGTGGCACAGAAGTTGTGGGAGTGGCCAAACAATGGCTGATTCTAGCCTGAAGGACAAGATGGAGCCCATGGCTGCCACTGCCTGGCTATCCAGGAAATAGAGGCTGGATAACACAGAAACCCAGCAGAGAACCAAAAACAACCGGAAAAAGGCAATGAAATGATTCCTAATGATATTCTGCTATACTCATAGATAGGTGTTTAGCTTAATAGTCATCAGAAAGCCACTGTCCAACAAGTGATGGGAGCAAATGCACAAACCTATAGCTAAACTAACTAGATGGAGCCAGGCGAACTGTATAGAAGAGGGAAAAGAATTGCAGGAGACAGAGGGGTCAAGAAAGTTATGAGAACATGGCCCAGTGAATCAGCTAAGCAGGTCTCAGAGGGGATCACAGAGACTGAAGCTACAATCACAGACCCTGTATGGATCTAAGCTAGGTCCATTGCTTGTACATAATGGTTATGTAACTTGGTTGTGGTGTGGGACTCCCAACAATGAGAGTGGGGAGGTGTCTCACTCCTCTGCCTGTGCTTAGGACCCTTTTCCCCCTACTGGCTTTCCTTGGCAAGCCATGATACAAGGGTATGCCTAGTCTTATTGTAACTTATTATGCTATGTTCAGTTGATATCCCTGGGAGGCCTGCGATATTTATAAACAAATCTAGAGGAGATGAAAGATGTGCTACAGAAGGGACTGGGAAGAGTGGTGGAGAGAAAGGAGACTGTGGTCAACATATAATGTTTGCAAAAAGATTTTTTTAAGAACTTTTAGAACATGTGCTTTCCAAGTAGAAATTCATATTTTAAGAGAAGCTGTCACTGTGGCTTAGCAATAGAATTGCTTGTTGTTAAACTAGCTTTTCCAATCCAGATTTGACATCCTCTTTGCTGCTTAGGGATTCTCATATCAGTCTAACAAATGTTGTAAGAATCACATTGCAATGGTGGACCTACAGAGGAAACTGAATTGAAATTCCCTTGAGGAATGAGGTTTACTGGAATGAAAGGGCCAAAGCCTATGACCAAGTCTTGAAGGGGAGGGAGAACATTAGACAGAAACAATATAAAACAGAGGGACCTAAATATAATGGGCTCTTGAAGTAAAGAAGAAACATGAGAATATGAGAGAGAAGGGGAGAGTATGAGAGATGGCCACTATGAAAGAGATAACAGCATGTCATGACTATGGGGAGAAGGGCTCTTTGGAAGGCAAAATCCTTCATTACCAAACCAAATCCTAAGAAGACTCCCTGAGCAGTTCTGTACATATTTCCAAACAATGGAAAGGGTTGATTTTTAAAACATTTTAGGGATGACAGGAAGTTTAACATCAAGTGATTTGGTTCAGCATAGTGTACTTCACCAGGAGTAGAAGAATCAGGCACCATAAATTGGGAGCTGTAAAGCCACAGAACAGATTGCTCTTTAACTCTGTCTCAGCAAAAGCTTTAGGAGATGGGACCTAATTCAGGCTATGCGATCTGCCGTACATATGCAGCAACTAAATAGTGGTCAGCTACTTAAGATGTTTGCTTAAGGATTTACAAAGACTGAAAATGTACACCTAAATATTTTGACAAGTTTTACTATTTCCCAAATGAATGAACTTCAGCATGATACAAAGTTAGATAACTCCTTAAATAAGGTAGATAGCCACTACATTTTTACCTGTAAAGGCATTGCATTTCATCTTGTTTTGAAGTGCAAAATTGTACTTCAATGTCCGTCTAAGTCAGAAGCTAAATCTGTCAGGTAAATTTCATTCTCTGCAATACTCCAGGAATTCAGATATCAATTTGATAAGCTATGGGTGAGTTTTTCAGTATGATTTTAATAACTGATCTCTAGGCTTTAAAAGGTGCAAATGCAGGTGGTTTGTTGTTTGCTTCAGATATACCTCTCTCCTAGTAAAGACTGATTGATTTGACTAAGTGTATAATTATATGGTTCACAAACACATGTTTTATTAAAATGGGATACTGCCAAAGAAACTTTCAACCTTATATACTCTTACAGTATATGCCATAGACCATGGGAGTAGACATGTCAGTAGTCTCAACTTTGATATCAGAAATTTGAGAAATAATAACAACATGAATAATTTAAAATTTTAATTACATTTAATTTGCATATTTATTCATGTTTAAGTGTTCATGTCTGTTGATGCATCTATGTCACAGTGTAGATATGTCCTAGGACAACTTTCAGTATTCATTTTTTTTTTAATCATGTGAGTTCTAAAGATCAAATACAGGTCATCAGGTTTGCCCTTCTTTAACAAGTTATCTTGAAAGTCCATGAATATCTTATTCATCTCTGATGACCACATTGATATTTTAAGTATTCTCGTATTTTTGTAAATGTAATAATCAACAAAAATTTTCTAGAATTTAAACACTGATATCAAACAAAGATTTTTTAAATAATTTTTATTTTTTACATTAATTACTATTTACTTACTTTGTATCCCAGCTGTAGCCTCTTTCCTCATTCCCTCCCAATCCCACCATCCCTCCCTCATCTCCTTGCTGTCCCTCTCTAAATCCACTGATAGGGGAGGTGCTCCTCCCCTTCCATCTGACCCTAGTTTTTCACTTCTCATCAGGACTGGCTGCAATGTCCTCCTCTGTGGTTTAACAAAGTTGCTCCTCCCTCAGGGATGGGGATGGGGTCAAAGAGCCAGCCACTGAGTTCACATTTGAGACAGTCCCTGTTCCCCTTAGGGAAACCACTTGGATGCTAAGCCACTTGGATGGGCTACATCTGAGCAAGGGTTCTAGGTTATATCCATGCATGGTCCTTGGTTGGAGAATCAGTTTCAGAAAAGACCCCTGTGCCCTGATATATTTGGTCCTTGTGGCACTCCAGTTCTGTCCAGGTCTTAGTAACTCCCCCTTCTCTCATATGATTTCCTGCACTCTGCCCAAGGTTTGGTTATGAGTCTCAGCATCTACTTTGAATCACTGCTATGTAGAGTCTTTCAGAGACCCTCTATGGTAGGTTCCTGCCCTGTTTCTTGTTTTCACCTACTTCCAATGTCCGTCCCATTTTTCTTTCTAAGTAAGGATTGGTCATCTTACCCCCGAACATCTTCTTGTTTAACTTCTTTAGGTGTACAGATTACAGTATGTTTATCCTATCTTATAGGTCTAGTATCCACTTATAAGTGAGTATATACCATGTGTGTCTTTCTACTTCTGGAATACCTCACTCGGGATGATATTTTCTAGATCCCATCATTTGCCTGCAAATTTCATGATTACCTTGTTTTTTACTGCTGAGTAATATTCCATTGTGTAGATATACTACAATTTCTATATCCATTCCTCCATTGAGGGTCATCTAGGTTGTTTTTAGCTCTGGCTATTACAAATAAAGCTGTTACAAACATGGTTGAACACATGTCCTTGTTGTGTACTTGCATGCCTACGAGTGGTATAGCTGGGTCTGAGGAAGCACTATTCCTAATTGCCTGAGAAAGGGCCAGATTGATTT
Source organism: Pachyuromys duprasi (assembly GCA_028658305.1). Classification (NCBI taxonomy): domain Eukaryota; kingdom Metazoa; phylum Chordata; class Mammalia; order Rodentia; family Muridae; genus Pachyuromys; species Pachyuromys duprasi. The sequence continues at coordinate 8,245,491 of CM053766.1, read as the reverse complement.
CCAAAGTAGTTGTACAAATTTACATTCCCACCAGCAATGGAGGAGGGTTCTCCTTTCTCCTCAACCTCTCCAGCATTGTTGTCACTTCAGTTTTTGATCTTAGCCATTTTGATGGGTGTAAGGTGAAATCTCAGGGTCGTTTTGATTTGCATCTCTCTGATGGCTAAGGACGTTGAGCATCTCTTTAGGTGTTTCTCTGCCATTCTGTATTCCTCTACAGAGAATTTTCTGTTTAGCTTCGTACCCCATTTTTAAACCCCATTGATTTATTGCTGTTTAACTTCTTTAGTTCTTTATATATTCTGTATATTAACCCTCTGTCAGATATAGGGTTGGTAAAGATCCTTTCCCAGTCTATAGGCTGTTGGTTTGTTCTGATGACAGTGTCCTTTGCTTTACAGAAGCTTTTCAGTTTCACAAGGTCCCATTTATTGATTGTTGATCTTAGAGCCTGTGCTGCTGGTGTTCTGTTCAGGAAGTTGTCTCTTGTGCCAATGAATTCAAGGCTCTTCCCCACTTTTTCTTCCAACCGATTTAGTGTGTCTGGTTTTATGTTGAGGTCTTTGATCCACTTGGACTTTAGTTTTGTGCAGGGTGATAAACATGGATCTATTTTCATTAATCTTCTTTTCTGTTTCTATGCCAGTACTATGCAGTTTTTATTACTATTGCTCTGTGGTACAGCTTGAGATCAGGGATGGAGATACCTCCAGATAATCTGTTGTTGTACAAGATCATTTTGGAATTTCTGGGTTTTTTGTTTTTCCATATGAAGTTGAGAATTTTTCTTTCAAGGTCTGTAAAAACTTGTGTTGGTATTTCGATGGGAACTGCATTGAATCTGTAGATTGTTTTTGGCAGAATGGTCATTTTTACTATGTTAATCCAATCAATCCATGAGCACAAGGAATCTTTCCATCTTCTGATATCTTCTTCAATTTCTTTCTTCAGAGCCTTGATTTTTTTTTTCAAACAGGTCTTTTACTTGCTTGGTTTGAGTCACACCAAGGTGCTTTATGTTTTAACGGCTATTGTGAAGGGCGTTGCGAAACAAAGATTTTTAAAAACCTTGACAAATGCAATGAAAACCTTCTTCAAGCACTCAGAAAGCAACAATTTGTAGACATTGTTTAATCAAAGATAATTTAAAGTCACTAAATGGCATATCAAATTTTCACCATTTTTTAAGTCATCAGAGTTGATTATTAGCATGGAAAAATAAGACTTTATGGCATTTTTACTCATGGTAGAAGTATGTAATGAGTGAAAATAAGAAAGCATATAAAAGATGTCAGTGTCTCAAAGCTGGGCTATAAACAAAATAATAAAAGGCTTACAACACTTCAACTCACATGCTAATTAGGATGATTTGCCACCCTTTAGCAAATAAAGCCAGGGTTTAAATGTGTTGAATCATTTTGTAGAATGGAAAATTTAAGAGGAAGTATCAGTGAACTACAAAACCTGGGCGCTTAAATTAAATCTGCTTTAAAATACTGAAGCAAACACCCAGTTTTATATTCAGCTGTGCTTTTGATAAATCAATTTTGTGCAAAAAAAATTTTCTGTGAACCTCTATAGTCAAGTGATAAATTCCTTGAGCTCTAGCTTTAGGGAGTTAAGCAAAGTCTAGCTTATCTAACTACTTACTCCACACAGGAGGAAGAATCCTGTATGTCCTGGGTTAGTAGAAGTTCATTACTGGAACTAAGTCTTACGTATTTTACTCTGTCAGACCCACATCACAACTCTAGAGTATCAGCCAACTTCTGAAACTCCACCTAATATTGTTGAAAAATGTAGACCAAATGATAGGGGATATAAGATTAATCTCTTTAAGTTAAGGACCAAATATTCTTCCACAGAAATGGTGAAATTCCATGTGATCTAAATCCCCTAGTATACACCAGGAAATAGCAGGTTAATCACATGACTCTTAAATAAACCTGATCAGCCAAATTCCCTGTTCTTTACAATGGTATGTAACAGGAAACTCAGGGACTATTCACATACCAAAGACCCTTATTCAAATCCTTTGGGCTTGATGTTCACACAGAAATTTATTCATTTTCTTGAATAACTATTTATGTGTAGTATATTCTTTTCCAGAGACTAAATTTCAGAGTTTTGGCTGATGGTTCCTAACTTTGCCAGCTAAATGGGATTGGCTGGGATATTGTCCATCATATCACTACTTCTACTAATGAACATTTTCTTTCTTGTTTCCATGTTATGATGTAGCTTTTGGTCCTAAATTTATTTTACTTCCAATTATAGCCTTTCTTGTCAATGTACTTCCAATTCTAGTTACCATACATTTTGAAGCTGGGGTCGATTAATAAGATATTTGGGAATGCATACATTCAATTCTCCTAACTCAGTGAGATATTTGGGAATGTATTCATTCAGTTCTCCTAAGTCAGTGATACTCAATACACTCAATACTAAGTCAGTCCACTCAAATACAACCTACAGATCATTATTTTGCTGCTCACTTTTTCTTTTTTTCTGAACAAGTCATCTCTTTGATCACTGTAGATGCATTTTTATATATTTTGCCAATCAGTTGTTAATAATTTAAATTTCATAAAATCAGAGGACATTAAAATAAACTCCTTAAGCCATACAGATATAAATTCATGATATAAATTCAGATATAAATTAATGTAAAATTCTGGTTTGGGGCCCAAGTTTATAGTTGTAAATTTTAATCTCACATTTTTAGTTGCTTGAAGTTTTAATAATGTTCATACTTTTATGTAATTTTTTTTCATTAGGTTATCTGTCATTTCTGGGTATTAAAACAGTTTCTAAAGTCCCTTTCTGCACTTCCAATTTGATATCCAAAGCTAATGATACTATATTAATTATTGAAAATAATAAATATATTTACTTTTGTTAATTTTTTTCCAGTGGTTTAAATCTAGGCTTGATGTTTCCGGGATTTTGGTTTCTTACAGAACTGAAATGAAAGCCTACATTTTTTTTTCAGAGCAGTCAGGTAATTGTCTTTACTGCAAAACATTAGAAAAGGTCAGAATGTGCTACAAGAGAGCAGCCTCATGGGTGAAGATGCTCACTGACTTCCCTGGGCTCTCATCCTGTGGGATCTAAAAGAAGGAAAGGCTTGTTAATAATTAGCAATGTAGTTTGGCTGATCCTACATTGAGAGACATGTTAATTCATAGAGTCATTGTTCTGTCCTTTCTTTTGCCTTCCCACATGCATCTGGTTTTAATTATTTGTAAGCCCAAATTTCCCACAGATAAAATAGTAAATAGATTTTCCTTTGAAGTTTATTTAGAGATAACAGTTTACCTATCAAGCCATGTTCCCCTAATCTGTTCAGGCTCATTTGGCCTTTCTCCTCTTTCTGAAGGGATACACTGGAATATATTTGAATAGAAACTGAGTGTGTTCCTTGTTGGGTATGGAGAAATGTTGGAGAAACATGATCGTTTTTTGGAGACAGGTAGACATGAATCCCAATGTAAACTTGCTATATACATTATTCAGAGGTGTGTGTGTGTGTGTGTGTAGAGCACAAAGATAAAGAAGCTAGTCTATTACATAACTAAAGCCTCTGGAGTCTCAAGTTACAAAAGCTTTTCCTATGCTTCATGACCTTAGTGTGAAACTCATAACCTCTCAAATTAGTTTTCAGAGTCACACACAGACATTTTTTTTCTGATTAATAGCACGTAAAAGAAAATAACAAGTAAAAACATTTTCACACAACCCCCCCCCCCCCAGTACTGAGAATGGAAGCGAAGTGTTCTATGTACTCTAAACAAGAATGTCATCACAAACTACATCCTTGCCCTGTGGTCTTGAAACATAGTCTCATTGTGTAATTTGACTTAGCCTCCAGTTTGTAATCCTCTTCCCTCTGCCATACTAAGATTATAATAATGTGTTTCCACCATGTTCAGAACTTCATGGACACAATTGAAAATTTACTCACCAATGTTGTCTTAGATAATTTTTAAATAAAATCATTTTAGATACTATCTTAGGAAAGGTATCAGCAACTAGCCATTGAACTATCTAGATAACACTCCATGCTGCTTCTAAAATAGGGATTCAACTTTAGGTAAAGTTGCGAGCTTTGCTTTATGTTCCCAGTTCATCCATTCTATTCTGACTTTTAAGAAATTTATAGCTCATCCTTGGCCCTGTCATTCCATAATGGAAGAATTTCAAATGTGGCTGCCCTTTTACCACCTGAAATACATTTGTCCATACCTTCAGCCTTTGGCTTTAATAAATTTTCCTCAATTGTGAAAGTTTCAGAATTCAAGGCCATTTCAAATCTCATTATCAAGAAACCTTCAGATAGTTTTGAACCTTTATTAATCATCCTTACAGATTTTCTGGAAAACAAGTATCTTGGATAGATATAGTGTTAATTGTTCTTCACATTTTAATAAAGTCCCAAGAAAATGTATTTTATGTCATCGATTTTTTTTTTGATGTGGTTTTCTCAGTTCTCACATTTAATTTGTTTTTCTGTATTAAACATCCATATTAAAAATCATTCTATGAGGACATTCAAAATTCTCCTCATTAGTTCAGTGATTTTAGGTGGATTAATGTTACTTCTTTCTGTCCTGTAAGAATTATTTGTTTGCTTAATGCATACTTAAATTTTCTTAAATCTTACAGCATATGTCTTTTGGTGTTTTTTTGTTTTTGTTTTCTTTTTTTTTACATTTTTATTTTATATTAATCACAGGTTATATACTTTATACTCCAGCCATAGCCCTCTGCCTCATTCCCTCCCATCCCTCCCTCATCTCTTCCCTGCCCCTATCCAAATCCACTGATAGGGGAGGTCCTCCCCTTCCTTCTAACTCTAGCTTATCAGGTCTCTTCAGGACTGGCTGCAATGTCCTCTTCTGTGGCCTAGCAAGGCTGCTCCTCCCTCCTGGGTGAGGGGGTCGAAGAGCCAGGCATTGTGTTCATGTCCGAAATATTCCCTGTTCCCCTTACTAGGGTACCCACTTGGATATTGAGCTACCATTTGATACATTCAAGCAGGGGTTCTAGGTTATATCCATACATGGTCCTTGGTTGGAAAAACAGTCTCATAAAAGATCCCTGTGACCTGATATGTTTGGTCTTTGCGGAGCTCCTGTCCTCTCCAGTTCATGATAACTACCCCTTCTTTCGTATGATTCCCTGTACTGTGCCAAAGGGTTGGCTATGTGTCTTAATATTTGCTTTGATACACTTCTAGGTAGAGTCTTTTCGAGGCCCTATGTGGTAGGCTCTTGTCCAGCTACTTGTTTTTTCCTACATCCGATGTCCATCCCATTTGTCTTTCTAAGTGAGAATTAATCCTCTTACCCCAGGTCCTCTTTCTTGTTTATCTTCTTTAGGTGTTTAAACTTCAGTATGTTTATCCTATCTTTTAGGTCTATATAAGTAAGTATATACCATGTGTGTCTTTCTGCTTTGGGGACACCTCACTCAGGATGATCCTTTCCAGGTCCCACCATTTGCCTGCAAATTTCATGATTTCCTCCTTCTTAATTGCTAAGTAGTATTCCATTGTGTAAAAGTACTACAATTTCTGTATCCATTCCTCAACTGTGGGACATCTGGTTTGTTTCCAGGTTCTGGCTATTACAAATAAAGCAGCTACGAACATAGCTGAGCAAATGTCCTTGTTGTGTACTTAAGCATCTTTTGGATATATGCCTAGGAGTGGTATAGCTGGATCTTAAGGAATCACTATTCTTAATTGTCTAAGAGCTTCTGTAAAGCAAAAGACACTGTCATCAAAACAAAACGACAGCCAACAGACTGGGAAAGGATCTTCACCAACCCTATAGCTGACAGAGGTCTAATATCCGATATATACAAAGAACTCAAGAAGATAAAAAGCAACAAATCAAGTAATCCAATTAAAAAATAGGCTATGGAGCTAAACAGAGAACTCTCCGTAGAGGACTGTAGAATGGCAGCAAAACACTTAAAGAAATGCTCAACGTCCTTAGCCATCAGTGAGATGCAAATCAAAATGACCCTGAGATTTCACCTTACACCTGTCAGAATGGCTAGGATAAAAATCTCAAGTGACAACACATGCTGGAGAGGTTGTGGAGAAAGGGGAACCCTTCTCCATTGCTGGTGGGAATGCGAACTTATACAACCACTCTGGAAATCAATTTGGTGCTTTCTCAGACTATTAAGAATGTCTTATATTTTAAGGGATAATTTTTATTAGTTCTTTAAGAATTTTGCAATATATTTTGATCACATTAGTTCATCAACTCTTCCTCAATTCATTCTTTTTCCTTCTCATGGAACTTTATGTCATTAAAAAAAAAAATCTCACCACTCCTGATGAGAGCTGATAGACTAGGAAAGAAGGAAAGGAAGATCTCCCCTCTCAATGGACTTGGGGAGGGGCATGTGTGGAGAAAGGGGAGGGAAGGTGGAATTGAGAGGGGAGGAGGAAGGGATTTATGGGGGGATACAAAGTGAATAAAGTGTACTTAATAAAAAAATAAAAAAGCAAAAAAAATTTCTGTTGGAGTAAGGGTCTCTTTAGGCCCCCTTGCCCAGGTTTTTTTTTGACTCTGTTGATCTACTTGTAGAGTTCTGGGTATTATGATAAAGCTGCTACAAACATGGTTGGGCAAATATCCTTGTTGTGCCTAAAAGTGGTATAGCTGGATGTTGAGGAAGCACTATTTCTAATTTCCTGAGAAATTGACAGATTGATTTCCAAAGGTTACATTTCTACCAGCAATGGAGGAGGGTTCCCCTTTCTCCACATCCTCTCCAGTATCTGTCAACCCTTGAGTTTTTGATCTTAGCCATTCTGATGGATGTGATGTGGAATCTCAGGTTCGTTTTGATTTGAAATTTTTGGATGACTAAGGACATAGAGCATTTTTTTATTTTTTCTTTGCTTTTTTATTATTATCATTTAATACAATTCATTCAATTTGTGTTATGGCTGTGGCCCCTCCTTCTTCCATTCCCAATCTCACCCTCCCTTGATGTATTTCTCTAGCATTCAATATTCCTCTGTTGAGAGTTCTCTGTTTAGCTTTGACCCCATTTTTTTTATTGGATTACTTGCTTTTTTTGATGTTTAACTTCTTGAGCTCTTTGTAAAGTCTGGATATTAGCCCTCTGTCAGATGTAGGGTCAGTGAAGGTCTTTTTCCAGTCTGTAGGCTGTCATTTTTTATGATGATAGTGTGCAGAAGCTGATACTCCAACCAAGGACCTTCTATGGAGAGGACCTAGAACCCTTGTTCAGAGGAAGTCCATAGGCATCTCTGTCTCCAAGTGAGTTCCCTAGTAAGAGGAGCAAGGGCTGACTCTGATATGAACACAGTGGCTGGCTCTTGATCACCTCCTTCTGGTAGGTGCTGCTTTGTTCAGGAGGACAATGTAGCCAGTCCTGATGTGACCTGATAGGCTAGGGTCAGATAGAAGGGGAGGAGTTCCATCCCTACCAGTGGATTAGAGAAAGGATCTGGGGGGAGAAGAAGGAGGGTGAGTGGGCCTGGGAGGAGATTAGGGAGGGGGCTGCAGAGTGGATACAAAGAGAATAAATTGTAATAAATTAATTAAAAAACAAAATACATCTCTCAAGATCAGTTCATGCTGCTGAATATTCTTGGATGTGTTGTCTTAATCAGTAGCATGGTTGACTCATCAGGGGCCACTTTATTCTAGGACAAAGCTACACCTTACTCTTCCAGAAGCAGCTCAACAGCTCTACTTCTCCAGGTTAGAATTCATGACTAGTTCTACCCCTCATTCTGGAATAAGGTGTATTTGTGGCTTGCACCGGTTTTGTGCATACTGTCTCAACTGCAATTTCTATGAGTTCGTATGTGTTGCTGTCCTGCTGTGTCCAAAAGATAATGTTTTTTTTTGTAGTTATTTACCACTTCCAAATCATTTACTATTTCTATTTCCTGTTCTGCAATGATCTGTGAGCCTTAGGGATTTGTGACAATTTTTCTTAAGGTAAATTTGTATACATGTATATTAAAGTGCAAACTTCCTGCTTTATCAACTAATGGAGGAAACTGTGATAGCTCAATAATATACACACACAGAGGAAAAATGCAACAGGGCCCTAATGATGGGTGAAATCTGAAAGAGAGCAGATTTCATAGGGTATGGTGTGCTTAACAGATGTGGGAGAGACAGCATGAAGTACGTGAACACAGGATACAAATCTGTAATGATAACATGTAAAAGAATATGGAGATCTAATGTACAAAGAAACAAACTCAACCATAATGTTGTATGCTAAGAGGAGATCATAGAGACTGTAACCAAATATAATAGCTAACAAAGATCTATGAAGCATATGTAAACTTACTTTAAGGCAGTAGCTGTATTCAAGTGGGTAACAAAACTTTTTGCAGTATATATTAAATATCAGAATAAATATAATGTATAAAATCACCCTTTTTACTCAATATAGAGAAATCATTAGACCAGCCCCTCCTAGTCTGCAGAGTTAGATGATGCAAGGTAATTCTGCCTGTGTACCTTTTAGATAGATCACAACCATCTGGGACTATTTAATTAATTCCATACAATCATACATGGCAAATTGGAAACAGAAAAAAGAGAGATTCTAAAAACTTAATTGTAATCAGTAACATCTAAGAAAATCAACACATGCATATATACATATTTTCTGCAGAATCACTATTAAGGGCACATTAACTATATACTGTTTTTAAACTCCCCATTTACTTTTGTTTCTATGATTGATGTGTCATTTTATCCAACATTTTATATGACCTTCCTCAGTATTTTTTGGTCATTAAATTGAAGTTTTGAAAACAATAATATTAAAAGAAAATGTTATTAAGATTTATTTTCCCTACATTTTTACTGTATATTTCATTTCTGTCCAACCTGCACTATACTATTCTGTCCTCTTTTCTGCTTCATTTGTGTGTGTGTGTGTGTGTGTGTGTGTGTGTGTGTGTGTGTGTGTGAGAGAGAGAGAGAGAGAGAGAGAGAGAGAGAGAGAGAGAGAGAAAGAGAGAGAGAATATACATACATACATTTATAGCTAATGGTCATGATAGTTTTCTGATCTAGATATTGCAACATTCACTTTTAAAATTCTCTCACTGATTCTTTTGCCATAGTTATCATAAGTATAAACACATAGCAAAAATTTTATCAGACATTTTAGATTCATTTTTAAACATTTAGTCTTTTATATTTGTACAGATATTTAATATTTTTCTTCTCACCTCATTTAAAGTTTCAGATTCACTCTGATAGCATTTCAGTAGCGTGGATTTTTCAAAAATTATTTCTTTCATCAGAGAACTATTTTTCCTGTTTCACATAGAAAGTCCATTTTCTCTACATATAATGCTTTGGACTGAAATTCTTCTCCTTAGGGGCTGTAATGATGCCACTATACTTTCTTCCAGCCAGGCATTTTTGTTAACAAACTCACAATGGCTGCACTTTGTAACTTTATTTAGTTGCTTCCAGAGGGTATTTCCTAATTCCTTCTTTTCAACTGTTTGATTTCTATGCATCTAGTTGTAATTTTCTTTGACCTCATCCACATGATTTTGATGAGTTTAAAAATAATATTGTATTCCTTAAAGGACATGATGTTTGGTAGGTAGGGATGAAGGGGTGACAAGAAGTGAAGGAGAGAATAAATATGAATTACAGTGGTATAAATGATGCCCAAAGAACTAGAAAAATAGTAAAAATTAATAAACGTTCATTTGAAGTTTAGTAGAATGTGCTTTGATCACAAAGTCAAATTTACAGATTTCTTCTTTGTTTTCTAAGACATTGGTCAGTTTTACTGCTTAGTAGGTAGTATCAGTTGGGGCCAAGTCACCTTCAATGACTAAACCTAGCATTTGTGTTTTTGAAATGAGCTTCCAAATGACTTGTGCACTATCTTCATGTTTCTGGTGCTGTCTAAGTGTCCATGCTTAATGTAGACCAGTGGTGTTGAAATCTTGAGATAAAATGTACAATGTAAAGGTTATGTTGACTATTAGAGGCTTTATATGCTTCATTTTCATCTCTAAAGCAGATTGCTTATCTAAGAACATACATTTCTCATAGTTGTATTTATTCCAATTTAAATCAGATATGACTAAGTGGTTCTGCCAAATGAAGGAGCTGTAATTAGTGTTACAAGGCAAGGATAAGGGTGTAGATAGTATTCTTTTGAATGAGAAGTACATATATACATGTCAAAGCCTAGAGAAAGAGCTTGCAAGCTCTTTATTCAGTAGCTAACTGTATTGCACAGGTTTTTACTAAACCCTTTCAGGACCTATTTATTTTTCTTACAAAGCACGTATGTCAGGCAACCTGAGCCTGTACACTGGCAGTTCATCAGCCCACGAGTTGTAGAACATTCCCTAATGGGATTTTTATCTAGGAAGATAAAAGTATTCTTTACTTAATGCACAAAGCTGACCATCCTAAACAAAATTATTGAGAAACAAAACAGTTGAGAATAAGACTGAGTAATAAACAGCAGCATAATATATCACAAGGAACATAATGAACTACATAAATTCAACCAGTTTATCTGAAATACAGTAATATAATCTCAACACGATAACACTAAATTTAATTTTTAAAAAAAAAATGTTGGCTTGTCATTAAAACCCAGTTGGAAAATGGTAGTCATTGCTTAATCCCCACTTCAAATTCTACAGGAGATGTTAAATATATCTGTTATTGTTCTGTTCTTGTTGTTTATTCATTAATCTTTCATACATTACTTTCTGATGCAGTTTCCCCTCCCTGCAACTCTTCCCCTACATACTGTCTCTCCAGATCCAATCCTGTTTCTCATCATAAAAGAACAGTTCCCCCAGGGATATCAACCACAGCATAACAAGTTACAATAAGAGGAAACATATCTCTCATATGGCATTATCCCTCATACCAAGTCTGGACAAGGCAACCAAGTAGAGGAACAGATGCAGGATCAAGGGAAAGGGTCAGAGACACTCCCCACTCCCAGTGTCAGTGATCCTACAAGAACACCAAGATACACAACACACAGGCAGGGGACCTCACACAGACTCACGGAGCACTCTGATTGTCGTTTCAGCCTCTGTGAGTCTCTGCTTAGTTAACTCTGTAGACCTTGTTCTTATGGTGTTCCTGACTTTGCTGGCTCCCACTACCCTTCCTCCCCCTTTTCTGAAGGGTTCCCTCACTTTTGCATAGTGATTGGTTGTGAGTCTTGTTGTCTGTACCCATCAGATTCATCTAGCCTCTCTGCTGATCTCTAAAAAGGATTGGGCTTGGCTTGGATATATGAGTATAACAGAGTAATATTAGGAATAGTTTTATTGATGTTTTCTTTTCTTTCTTTTTTTCCCTTTCCCCAGTTGTGTTTGGTTCTATCCTAGGTAGGTCTCTGGACTATTCAGCCTCTGGTTCTTGACTCTCCATACAATGTCAGTCACAGGCTCTTTCTTGAGGTGTGTGCCTCAAATTGGACTAGTCATTGTTTGGTCATGCCTACAAGTTCTACACCACCATGACCGCAGCACATTTTGCAAGCTAGAAATACTGCAATACTACAGGTTGAATAGTGTCTGGGTTGATGCCTGGGCCTCACTGCAGGGAAGCCTTGATTTGCTACAAAGGATGGCTGGCTCAAGATTCATATCCTTCATTATCAGAAATACCAACGTAGATTACAGAGAGTTCCAACAGCACAAGGGGTTCCACAACACTCCCCAAATGTCCCCAGTTACAGTTGACTCTCCCAGTACTCTCCCTCCACCCCTTTCTCCACATCCTCTGCAGCATGTGTTCTCACTTGAGTTTTTGATTTTAGCCATTCTGACAGGTGTAAGGTGAAATCTCAGAGTCGTTTTGATTTGCATCTCACTGATGGCTAAGGCCATTGAGCATTTCTTTAAGTGTTTTTCTGCCATTCTACAATCCTCTACAGAGAATTCTCCTTTTAGCTCCACACCACATTTTTTAATTGAATTACTTCATTTGTTGCTTTTTAACTTCTTAAGTTCTTTATATATACTGGATATTAGCCCTCTGTCAGATGTAAGATTGGTGAAGATCCTTTCCCAGTCTGTAGGCTGTTGTGCTGTTTTAATGAGTGTCTTTTGCTTAACAAAAGATTTTCAGTTTCATGAGGTCCCATTAATTTATTGTTTATCTTAGAGCCTGTGCTGTTAGTATTCTGTTCAAGAAGTAGTCTCCTGTGCCAAAGAGTTCTAGGGCCTTCTCCAATTTTTCTTCTAACTGGTTTAGTGTGTCTGGTTCTGTTGAGGTCTTTGATCCACTTGGACTTTAGTTTTGTGCAGGGTGATGAATATGGATCTATTTTCATTTTTCTGCATATAGATATCCAGTTAGACTAGCACCATTTGTTGAAGATGCTGTTTTTTTTTTTTTCCATTGAATGGTTTTGGCTTTTTTGTCAAAAATCAAGTTTCCATAGGTGTGTGGATTTATTTCTGGGTCTTCTATTTGGTTCCATTGATCCACTATTCTGTTTCTAAGCCAATACCATGCAGGTTTTATTACTATTGCTCTGTAGTACAGCTTGAGGTCAGGGATAGAGATACCTCCAGAAGATCTTTTATTGTACAGGATTGTTTTGGCTTTTTTTTTTGGTAAGGAGGCTGTTGATAACTGCTTCTATTTCCTTGGAGAATATAGGTCTATTCAATCTATCTACCTGATCTTGACTTAATTTAGGTAGATGTCATCTATCAAGAAAATTGTCCATTTCATTGAGATTTTCAAATTTTGTGGCATATAGGCTTTTGTAGTAAGACCAAAGATTGCTTGTATTTTCTCAGTGTCTGTAGTTATGTCCCCTTTTTCATTTCTAATTTTGCTGATTTGGATAGTTTCTCTCTGCTTTTTTGTTAGTTTGGCTAGGGGCTTGTCTATCTTGTGGATTTTCTCAAAGAACCAGCTCTTGGTTTCATTGATTCTTTGAATAGTTTTATTTGTTTCTAATTGATTGATGTTAGCCCTGAGTTTGATTATTTCCAGCCATCTGCTCCTCTTGCATGTATCTGCTTCTTTTTTTTTTCCCTAAGGCTTTCAGTTGGGCCATTAAGTTACTCTTATGAGATGTTTTGAATTTCTTCTTGAATGCACTTAGTGCTATGAACTTTTCCTCTTACCACTGCCTTCATTGTGTCCCATAAGTTTGGGTATGTTGTGCTTTCATTTTCATTGATTTCTAGGAAGTCTTTAATTTCTTTCTATATTTTCCTTCTAACCAAGCTGTCCTTGAGTAGTAAGTTGTTCAGTATCCACGTATATACACGCTTTTTGCTGTTTCTGCTGTTGTTGAGGTCCAGCTTTAGGCCACGATGGTCAGATAGGATACAAGGAATTATTTCAATCTTCTTGTATCTGTTGAGGATTGCTTTGTGACTAACTATATGGTATATTTTGGAGAAGGTTCCATGAGGTGATGAAAAGAAGGTATACTCTTTTGATCTACGGTGAAAAGTTCTGTAGACATTTATTAGGTACATTTGATTTAGGGTGTCTGTGAGCGCCCTTGTTTCCCTGTTTTTCTTCTGACCAGATGATCTGCCCCTTGGTGAGAGTGGAGTGTTGAAGTCTCTCACTATTAGGGTGTTGAGATCAATGTATGATTTCAGCTTTAATAATGTTTTATTTAGAAATGTAGGTGGTCTTGTATTGGGGGCATAGATGTTCAAAATTGTGATGTTGTCCTGTTGGAATTTCCTTTGATGGGAAGAAAGTGCCCCTCCTCATCTTTCTTAATTAATTTTGGATGAAAGTGTATGTTATTAGATACTAGAATTACTATCCCAGCTTGTTTTCTGGGTCCATTTGCTTGAAAAACATTTTTCCAGCACTTTACTCTGAGTTAGTGTTTATCTTTGTTTCATAGGTGTGTTTCTTGGATGCAGCAGAATGTTGGATTTTCTTTCTGCAACCATTTTGTTAGTCTATGTCTTTTTATTGGAGAGTTGATTCCATTGATGTTGATAGATAGTGGTGACCAATGACTGTTATTTCCTTTTATTGTGGAGTTGGTGGTCTTGTATGATTCATTGCTTTTTTCCCCCTTTTTGTTGGGAAGTTTTCTGAATCTTATATTTTCTTTGGTGTAGCTGTTTTCATTGAATCGGAGCTTTCCTTCTAGTATCTTCTGTAGGGCTAGGTTGCTGTGTAGATATTCCTTAAATTTTGTTTTGTCATAGAATATATTTTTCTCCATCTATGTTGATTGAAAGCTTTGCTGGATATAGTAGTCTTGGTTGGCATCTGTGATCCCTTAAAGACTGCATGACTTCTGCCCAGGCCCTTCTGACTTTCATAGTTTCTGATGAGAAGTCTGGTGTGATTCTGATCAGTCTACCTTCATATGTTACTTAACCCTTTTCCCTTGTTGCTTTTAATATTTTTTCTTTGTTTTGTAGGTTTAGTGTTTTGACTATGATGTGACGAGAGGTATTTCTTTTCTGGTCTAGTCTATTTGGTGTTCTGTAGGCTTCTTTTATGTTTATGGACATTTCTTACTTTAAGTTGGGAAAGTTTTCTTCTATGATTTTCTTAAAAATATTTTCCAGTCCTTGGAGCCTGGAGTCTTCTTTTTCATCTATTCCAATTATTCTTAGGCTTCATCTTTTCATGGTGTCATTGATTTCTTGGATGTTTTGTGTTTGGCACTTTTCCGATTTTATTTTTTCTTTGAGTAAGGAATCAGTTTCAGCAAGTGTATCTTCAGCTCCTAAGATTCTCTCTTCCATCTCTTGTATTCTATTGGTGATGCTTACCTTTGTGGTTCCTGATCTTTTCTCTAAGTTCTCCAGTTCCAGGTTTTTCTCTGTTTGTGTTTTATTTATCGATTCTAATTCTGTTTTCATACCTTGCATCATTTCCTTCATCTGATTGAATGTGGCTACTAATTTTTTTGTTTGTTTGTTTCCTCTCTATATGTCTTTAATTGTTCCTGTATGTGGGCAGTTATATTCTTCTGTATTTCTTTGAGGGCCTTGTTCATTTCCTCTTTTTGTTCCTTTAGTAACTGCATAATCATAGCTTTAACATCATTTTCCTCTGCCGCTGAATTTAAATCTCCATTACTTTTGGGTGTTTCTGGTGGGGCCATCGTGTCCTAATCTTTGTTGGGTGAGTTCTTACATTGACCCTTGGCCATTTATATATATATATATATATATATATATATATATATATATATATATATATATATATAATCAAGGAGCTTTCTGTTCCTTGAGGCTGAACCTCAGACTGGAACTGTCAATCTTTGGTGTCTGGAGTGTTCTTAAAGAAGATCAGGAAGTTGCAGTGGTTTGAGAGTGTGTGTTGTTGCCTCAGTTGTACTCTGTTGTGGGCTCTGTGTTCCCAGCTCTGTGCTCTGTACTAGAAGCTGTAAACACTGCAGGCTGGTAGCCACTCTCGTCTGGAGGCTTGGCACTTCACTCTTTGCCAGAGGCTGAGTATATAGGTTTGAGTTGGTGGCTGAGGGCGCCGCTCTGATTTGGAGGCTCCATGCTCTGACCTGGGCTTGCTGTAAAGGGCTCCCCTCTGGTCTGGAGACATAGCGCCTCCTTCTGAATCAGGGGCTGTGCACCCAGATCTGGGATGGTATCTGGGGGTGCCTCAGTCTGGCCCGGAGACTGTATCCTGGTCTGCGATGGCGGATGGCGGCACTGAGGGAGGCTGTGCATTTAGATCAGGGGTGTGTGCAGCTGGTCACCTGGAGATTTTTCAGGGATTAAGTGGGTGTCCCTTGGACTTTCCCACTTGATTTCCTCACCACAGGAATTCCGCTCACCTGGCAATCACAAACACTTGTGTTTTAGGTCCCAGAGTTCAGTCTCCTGGTCAGTGTTCTGACTCTGCTGTCCTACTCCTCAGATGCAGTGTCCTCCCAAGGCCGCCATTTTCAATTCCTCAAATTATTTTTTTTTTAAAACTTTAAATTTTTATAGGAGTAGTGGTGCACACCTGTAAGCCCAACACTAAGGGAGGCAGAGGCAGGCAGATTTCTGAGTTCCAGGTCAGCATGCTTTCAAAGAGAGTCCAGGCCAGCCAAGGCTACACATAGAACCCCTGTCTTGAATTAGTCTTTGGATCTGATAGTTGGGACCATTGGAGATTTCAGATAAAATGTGTTGCTGGGTATAGGGAGCTGACACTTAGTAATGGAGATAGGCTAGTGATCTAAAGACGTTCACAGGAGCAGGGAGAGCTGAATATTCAACCAGGACCCTCTGATTTCAACTCCTTGGAATGGAGGGAGATAGTGAGGAAGATCAGCCCAGAGGAAATCCTATAGCACAGAAGATCAGACTGGGGGGCGGATATTCTTAAAGTAACCTCAGCCAAAATGAAAGCAATTATCATGAAGCTTATCACTTCAGGACTGGTAACACCACACCTCAGTGTCTGCTCTTTCCATCTCCTCTCACAGAATGTTTGATACCAAGCAGCTTCAGAAGGCATTAGGACACTTGAGTAACAGAGCTCAGTGTTCCATCTGCCTTCCCTACACCCCAGCAGACTCAGTAGATACTCACTGTCTTTAATGCTTCAGAGCAGAAGATGTACACATTGCCCAGTCTCTGGGGCAAGTGAGAGCTGATCAGGCCACAGTCGGTAAGCTAATGATGGTGGGAATTTGTTTCTGGCATACAGAGAGTAACACAGCTGAACATCTGAACATCCCAGGCTGTTTGGACAGTTTCCAGGATTAGGTGATAGTTGCTTCCACATGGCAGCTGCAGTACTGACACAGAAGGAAGTGGCTCCGCTCGGTGGCTGTCCTGATTTGGTTCCGCTCGGTGGCTGTCCTGATTTGGTTCCGCTCGGTGGCTGTCCTGATTTGGCTCCGCTCGGTGGCTGTCCTGATTTGGCTCCGCTCGGTGGCTGTCCTGATTTGGTTCCTTTGTTTTTACAACTTGCTATGTTCAATTCTGTCTTTGCTTTTTCCCTCCACCTTATGTCTTACTCTTTTAAACATAGTTTTATTGTTATTTTACCATCCTTAATAATAATTTATAGGTTGTTATTCTAATTTGCTTACACATTTTTATTGAATAGTCATTTTTAATCTTTGCTTCTCTTCTCATAACACTCTTTTCTTGAATTTTTCTTCTATTTTATTTATGCTAAATTATTCTTTCCTAATTTTCACAGTATGCTTTTCAAGTACTACATTTCCATTTACTTAAATAATGTGTAACTTCACAGCATATTAGTGATTTTGGCATTTTCTATTCTGTCATAACCAGTAATTATATGAGTTGGTTTAATTGATTTAAGCGTATCTATTAATATCTCTCATTTGGTTTTACTATGATAACAGTCTTTATATTTTTCCTGTTTGACTAGTACTGTGCATTGTGCTCCTAGTGGGATGTGCTGTGCGTTTCCTGGGGGACGAAGTTTGAGGTTTCTAATTTGCATTAGTGTAACTGTGTCTTTATACGGTGATATGTACCATACAATCTCTCATTCAATTTTCTGTTTATTTCTCAAATAATTCTAAGGATAAAGTGCACATATTTTACAAATAATGAGTAAGACTTCCCTGAAATCTGAGCACTAAAATTGTCAAACGTGTTTTCTAGAGTGATTGCATTTGTTTTCCTTTCAATATTGTGGTCAAAAGATGTCATCTTTCGCTGTACGTTCTAGAAGGCTTATTGATACTTTGGTTTATTCATTAGTTGTCAATATTACCACTTCTGGAACTTTGCTATCAACACTTCAAATAAGCTTTTATTATGTCATTTCTCATTTCAGAAAGTGTGATATATTTTGCTTCAGTCTACATTCACAAATATTATGATTCCAAAATGAAGAGAAAGGTTTAAAGCGTTCATGTTATTCTATAATCGGTATGCAATAATGAGAGATCTGCATGATCAATGTAGTTACTCTTTAGTATTATTCTTAGCAAGACATGATAATCTTTCTTTAAGAACAAAAGCATCAAGGCAAATTTTATTTTATAGTCATGAAGGAAAGAGTAAAGATTAAATAAAATGGCCCATGGACACCAAGTTAAATACAGACATATATAAGTGTGTGTAGATATTGAATATACTATTATATATGTATATAATACATGGATAATTTAAAGACATACATTTGTATCTTTTCTATTCTCTATTTGTGGGTTTATTATCTACATATCATTAGCAACGTGAGATGTAGGGTAGAAAATGTCATCTTACAAATTTTGCAGAGTATTCTTAAATAATAAAGTTAAGCAACATGTTCTGAGTTTCTATGTGGCAGTGAATGCTGATTGTCTGTGAAGAAGTTTATGAAACACTAAAGAAAATGACAAGAATGAGCATTGATCATACCAACCTGGGTCCTTGCCCATGATAACTCATTGGTGAACTGAAGACCCTAGTAAGGGAAACAGGGCCTGTTTCAGTCTTGAGCTTGATGGCTGACTCTTCGACCCTCCCCCATACATGCCAGGGAGTAACAGCCTGGCTAGATCCCTGGGGAGGACATTGCAACCAGCCCTGAGGAGACAAGATGATCAGGGGTCAGATGGAAGGGGAGGAGATCCTCCCCCGTTGGTGGACATGGAGGGGGCGGGGAGGAGATGAGGGAGGG
>CM053766.1:8200145-8219865 GCA_028658305.1 Pachyuromys duprasi | reverse complement strand
CTATTTTGGAGAAGGTTCCATGAGGTGCTGAAAGAAGATATCCTCTTTTGATCTAGGATGAAAGGTCCTGTAGACATGTATTAGGTCCATTTGATTTTTGTGTCTGTGAGTGCCCTTGTTTCCCTTTTTTTCTTCTGACCGAATGATCTGTCTCTTGGTGAGAGTGGAGTGTTGAAGTCTCCCACTATTAGGGTGTTGGGATCAATGTGTGATATCAGTTTTAATAATATTTGATTTACATATGTAGGTAGTCTTGTATTTGTTACATAAATGTTCAAAGTTGTGATGTCCTCCTGTTGGAATTTTCCTTTGATGAGAAGGAAGTTTCCCTCCTCATCTTTCTTCATTAACTTTGGTTGAAAGTCTATTTTGTTAGATACTAGGATTGCTACCCCAGCTTGTTTTCTGGGTCCATTTGCTTGGAAAATAGTTTTCCAGCCCTTTACTCTGAGGTTGTGTTTATATTTCTTGCATAGGTGTGTTTCTTGGATGCAGCAGAATGTTGGATCCTGTTTCTGCAGCTATTTTGTTAGTGTGTGTCTTTTATTGGAATGTTGAGTCCATTGATGTTGATAGATAATAATGACCAATGACTGTTAGTTCCTTTTATTGTGGAGCTGGTGGTCTTACTGTGATTCTTTGCTTTTTCTTGTTGTTATCTTTATCCTACATTTTCTTTGGTGTAGTTGTTTTCTTTGGACTGAAGTTTTCCTTCTAGTACCTTCTGAAGGGCTGGGTTGCTGTGTAGGTATTGCATGAATTTTGTTTTGTTATGGAAAAATTCGTTTTCTCCATCTATGTTGTTTGAAAGCTTTGCTGGGTATAGTAGTCTGGGTTGGCTTCTGTGTTCCCTTAAAGACTGCATGTCTTCTACCCAAGACCTTCTTGCTTTCATAGCTTCTGATAAGAAGTGTGGTGTGATTCTGATCGGTCTCCCTTCATATGTTACTTGACCCTTTTCCCTTGCTGCCTTTAATATTTTTTCTTTGTTTTTTTGGTTTAGTGTTTTCACTATGAAGTTATGAGAGGTTTTCTTTTCTGGTCTAGTCTATTTGGTGTTCTCTGGTCTTCTTTTATGTTTATGGACATTTCTTTTTTTAAGTTGGGAAATTTTTCTTTTATGATTTTCTTAAAAATATTTTCTGGTCCTTGGAGCTTGCAGTCTTCTTTTTCATCTATTCCAATTATTCTTAGGTTTTGTCTTTTGATGCCATCCTTGATTTCTTGGATGTTTTGTGTTTGGGACTTTTCCTATTTTATTTTTTCCTTGAATGAGGAATTGTTTGCAACCAGCGTATCTTCATTTCTGGAGATTCTCTCTTCCATCGCTTGTATATTTGCTGATGCTTACCTTTGTGGTTCCTGATCGTTTCTCTTAGTTCTCCACTTCCAAGTTCTTCTCTGTTTGTGTCTTCTTTATAGATTCTGATTATGTTTTCATGCTTTGTATCATTTCCTTCATCTGATTGACTGTGTCTCCTATTTTGGTTGTTTCCTCTCTGTATATCTTTAATTTTTCTTGTATGTTGGCAGTTAAATTCTTCTCCATTTCTTTGAGGGACTTTTTCATTTCCTCTTTTTGTCCGTCTTTTTGTTCCTCTAATATCTGTATAATCATAGCTTTAACATTATTTTCCTGTGTCTTCGCTGAATTAAAATCTCCACTGCGTTTGGGTGTTTCTGGTGGTGCCATGGTGTCCTGATTTTTTTGGAGTGAGTTCTTATGTCGACTTCTGGGCATTTGTTTATATATAATCAAGGAGCTGTTTGTGCTTTAAGGCTGAACTTCAGACTGGAACTGTCAATCTCTTGTGTCTGGAGTATTCTTCAAAAAGATCAGGGAGTTCCAGTGGTTTGATAGTGTGTGTTGTTGCCTCAGTTGAACTCTGTTGTGGGATCTGTTTGTCCAGCTTCATGCTGTGTGCTAGAAGCTGTTGTGCGCACTGCAGTCTGATCACCCCTTTGGTCTGGAGGCTTGGCTCCTCACTCTGTGCTAGATGCTGAGTGTCCTGGTTTGAGATGTCAACTGGGGGCGCCGTTCTGGTCTGGAGGCTCTGTGCTTCTACCTGGGCTTGCTGCTCAGGACTCTCCTCTGGACTGGAGATTTGGTGCCTCCTTCTGGGCCAGGGGCTGTGCACCACAGTATGAGATGGTATTTGGGGGCACAGACACAAGGTCTGGAATGGTTGCAGGCGTTGCCCAGCAGTGTGCACCTGTTGTATGTAGGCCAGTCTGAAATGGTACACCGGGCCTCCTCAGTCTGACCTGTGGACACACACATGGATTGAGGTGGTTTCTGGTGGAGCCAATTGGTGTGCGCCAGCTGAATGCAGGCTGGTTGAAATGGTACCGGGGCCCTTCTCAGTCTGGCCCAGAGACTGTGTGACCCAGTCTGGTATGGCAGCTGTTGGTGCCCAGTGTGGCTGCTAGTTCAGATCAGGGCTGTGCACCACTGGTGACCCAGATTTTTTTCCGGGGAATAACTGGGTGTCCCTAGGATTTTCCCACTTGATTTCCTCACAGTAGGAGTTCTTCTGCTCACTTGGCAATCACAAATGCTGGTGTTTTAGGGCCCAGAGTTCAGTCTCCTGGTAGCTGCATTGTTACTGCTGTCCTACTCCTCAGACACAGTGTCCTCTCATGGCAGCCATCTTGGATCATCAGTTTAATTCCTTAACTATAGCACACACACAACCTAAAAACTCTTGAAAGGCTCTCCATTAAAGGAACACTTTTCTGCTTTATTTGAAATCTTGGCCAATAACAACAAGTCAAAAAAGAGTAACCACATCAGGATTTATGAAAGTGGCACAAATCACAAAGAGTAATAAATCATATGAAAAATTAGTCAAGTGTTACCCTAACACCATTTCTACCTGATATGTTAAGGATATGGTACCATTTTCTGATGTGTATTACAGTATTATAGGCCTTCATGTTTGTGCTCATAAATTATAACAATGCAAAAAAAATCGTCAGATTGATTTTTAAAGGGGTTGTACAAGTTTACTTTAATCAATTTGGCAATTTCTCAGAAAATTAAGAATAGTGCTACCTAAAGATACAGCTATACCACTCCTAGGGATATATCTGAAATGTACTCAATTATACAACAAGGACATTTGCTCAGCTATGTCCTTAGCAGCTTTTTCATAAAAGCCAGAAACTGGAAGCAACCTAGATGTCCCTCAACTGAAGAATAGATACAGAAATTGTGGTACATTTACACAATGGAATACTACTCAGCAATTTAAAAACAAGAAAATCATGACATTTGCAGACAAATGTATGGAACTAGAAAAGATCATCCTGAGTGAGGTATCCCAGAAGCAGAGAGACACACATGGTATATACTCACTTATAAGTGGAAATTAGACATATAATATAGGGTAAATATGCTAAAATCTATAGTCCTAAGGAAGCTAAACATGAAGTATGACCCTAGGGAAGATGCTTAAACCTCTTTCAGAAAGACAAACCAGATAGACATCAGAAGTAGGAGAAGAGAACAGGATAGGAGTCTTCCATAGAGGGCCTCTGAAAGACTCTACCCATTAGGGAATCAAAACAGATGATGAGACTCATTGGTAAACTTTGGGCAGAGTGCAGAAAATCTTATGGAAGAAGGGGTAGATAGAAAGGCATGGAGGGGACAGAAATAAAATAAAATAAAACTGGGCCCAGAGTACCCTGCAGAGACTGATACCCCAACCAAGGACCATGCACTTTGAGGACCTAGACGCCCTGGAGATATAGTCCATAGGTACTCAGTTTTTCAGTGTGTTCCCTAGTAAGGAGGGCAGGGGCTGTCTATGAAATGAACTCAGTGGCTGGCTCTTTGAAAACCTCCTCCTGGTGGTGCAGCCTTGCCAGGCCACAGAGAAAGACAATGCAGCCAGCCCTGATGAGACCTGATAGGCTAGGGTCAGATAGAATGGAGGAGGACCTCCTGTACCAGTTGACTAGAGGATGGGTGTAGGAGGGCAAAAGAGAGAGGGTGGGGCTGAGAGGAGATGAGGAGGTGACTACAGCCAAGATACAGAGTGAATGAATTATAAGTAATAAATAAGTAAAAATTTAAAAAAGGAGTGGATAAAACTTCAGTTGACAAAATTTAGAGTAAAACACTTAAGTTTTAAGTAAAAACTGATAAATCTGTAGATATGAATTGTTTCATGAGTGATGATATATTGGTTAGGTAGTGAATAACTTATAGAAAACACAAGATGTAAATGTGAAATAATTATTTTCACTGGATAAGCATATGGATAGAATCTTCAAGTTGACATTGAATGTACAGAGATTTCTCACATAAACATTAGCCAAGGTGATACATTAGCAGAAGTGGATCTTTGTAATGAGAAGCATAAAATGCTGTGTTATGTGGACATTCTTTTTTTTTCTTTTTTTTTTAAAGTAATTTATTTTTATTATATATATTTATTTTTTCCATTTTTAAAAATTTTATTTAATATTAGTTACAGTTTATTAACTTTGTATCCCAGCTGTATCACACTCCCTCATTCCCTCCCAAAACTTTCCTCCCTCCCTCATCCAATCCCTGGCCCTTTCCAAGTCCACTGATAGGGGAGAACCTCCTCCCCTTTCATCTGACCCTAGTTTATCAGGTCTCTTCAGGACTGGCTGCAAAGTCTTCCTCTGTGGTCTGGCAGGGTTGTTCCTCCCTGGGGGAGGGGAGAAGGTCAAAGTGCCTGCTATTGAATTCATGTCAGAAATAGTCCCTGTTCACTTTACTGGGGTACCCACTTGTATACTGAGCTACCATGGGCTACATCTGAACAGAGGTTCTAGGTTATATCCACACATGGTCCTTGGCTGGAGATAGAGTCCATACAAGACCCCTGTGCCCAGATATATTTCGTCATTGTGGAGCTCCTGTCCTCTCCAGTTCATACTAACTCTCCCTTCCTTCATATGATTCCCTGCACTCTGCTGAAGGTTTGGTTATGAGTCTTAGTATCTACTTTGATACACTGCTGGGTAGAATCTTTCAGAGGCCCTCTGTGGTATGCTCCTGTCATGTTACTTGTTTTCTCCTACATCCAATGTCCATCCCTTTGTCTTCCTAAATGAGGATTGATCCTCTTACCCCAGGTCTTCTTTCTTGTGTATCTTCTTTAGGTGTATAGATTTCAGTATGTTTATCCTAGCTTATATGTCTGTATAAGTGAGTATATACCATGTGTTTCTTTCTGCTTTTGGGATACCTCACTCAGGATGGTCGTTTCTAGGTCCCACCATTTGCCTGCAAATTTCATGATTTCCTCCTTTTCAATTGCTGAGTAGTATTCCATTGAGTGAAAGTACCACAATTTCTGTATCCTATTCTCAACTGAGGGACATCTTGATTGTCTCCAGGTTCTGGCTACTATGAATAAAGCTATTATGAACATGGTTGAGCAAATGTCCTTGCTGTGTACTTGAGTAACTTTTGGATGTATACCCAGGAGTGGTATAGCTGGATCTTAAGGTATCAGCATTCCTAATTGAGAAAATACCAGATTGATTTCCAGTGTGGTTGTACAATTTTTCATTCCCACCAACAATGAAGGAGGGTTCTCCTTTCTCCATAACCTCTCCAGCATGTATAGTCGCTTGAGATTTTGATCTTAGCCATTCTGATGGGTGTAAGGTGAAATCTCAGGGTCATTTTGATTTGCATTTCTCTGATGCACTTTGAGCATTTCTTTAAGTGCTTCTCTGTTATTCTGTATTCCTCTACTGAGAATTCTCTGTTTAATTCTGTACCCCATTTTTTAGTCAGATTGCTTGATTTGTTGCTTTTCATATATATTCTGGATATCAGCCCTCTGTCAGATGCCGGGTTGGTGAAGATCCTTTCCCAGTCTGTAGGCTGTCATTTTGTTTTGAAAACAGTGTGCTTTGCTTTACAGAAGCTTTTCAGTATCATGAGGTCCCATTTATTGGTTGTTGATCTTAGAGCCTGTGCTGTTGTTGTTCTGTCCAGGAAGTTGTCTCCTATGCCAATGAGTTCTAGTCTCTTCCCCACTTTTTCTTTTAACCAGTTTAGTGTGTCTGGTTTTATGTTGAGGTCTTTGATCCACTTGGACTTCAGTTTTTGCAGGGTGATAAATATGGATCTATTTTCATTTTTCTGCATGTAGACATCCAGTTGGACCAGCACCTTTTGTGGACATTCTTTATTATTTATTCTGTATGGACAAAATGACTGTGTTAGCAGGAACTCAACAAAGTATACAATGCCAGGGTACTTACTATTTGACTGACCATCGGTATGTGAATACTCCTAAGTGCACAGGCAGCTGGCATACTGGCCTTAGACATAGCAGCATCCCCAGGGCAGTATATATGTATATATGTATATATATTCTTATCCTCATTGAGACTTACCTCCCCAGTCTAATCCATTCTATGTGTCTACAGAAGGATTGTAAAGTGTATTATGTACAAACAATTTTAATGTAGTAACATGGCTGCTCTGGCAAGGGATCACATCCAAAGACCTATGTCTGTGTAATATAGCTGAATACAGACAGGTTGTTAGCACACACCTTTAATCCCAAACAATGACTGTAAAGTTAGTTTGTAGAAGAAAGCACCCATGTTTGAAAGTTACATCTCATTGAAGGACAGGCAAATTGACAAATCAGAGAAAGATCTGATAGAATGAGTCAGAGATAAGACATGTCCAACTCTCATGAGCATCGACTGGAAATAGAAGCTACTTAAAGGCAGTACTATAGAGTTGAAACAGTAAAGTAGGGTCTAGTAGACAATTCAGTAGAGAAGACATTATAGTAGAGTTGAGTTCAGTACAGTACAGGCAGTTTGGTTTAGTTCAGTTTGTGGAAATCAGAAACAGCAAATCAGGAGAAGCCAAGAGCAGCAAGTTTGAATAAGTCAGCTTGAAGAGGAGTTTTGAACCAGAATAGCTGAGTTGAACTAGCCAGAAAGAGTTCAGAATAAACTAGAAACGATGATCTTATTCAACAATAAGCCTCCAAGAAAACAATTACATCTGATGAATAAAAGCTACTTTTACAATATTACTTGTAAATAAAGAATACATTTCATACAAGATGAAGTTTGGTAATGGGTATCTTTGCAGAGCTAAATGCACATACCACATTTAGGCTCATTCTGAAACAGTTGGCTTACTTGAGTAGGAGATGGCTATATAGTCATCTAATGTCACCAAGCTTTACACAGGACTCACTCACCATATAACTGGAACTTGGTATATTCTGATCAACACACCCTCATTTCTCCTTCCATCCTCTCCTAACAACTATGTCCTATTCTATTTCAATGTCCATAATTCTTATAGCATACGTAGTATTTCTCTTCCTTTGGCTGACTTATTTTACTTTACATAATACTTTCAATGCCATCTTCATTGTTACAGATGTCAGAATTTCTTTTGTTTCTTATTTTAACATATTTAATGTCTATGAAATATTCATAAAGATAAAAAACATCCCTACATGAAGCATTTTCTTTCCTTCCCTACACCATGACCTTCCTATGTCAAGAAGGAGTAATAAAATACCATTTTTTCTTTTATTATGTGCCTCAGGATTTTTGAGTCAGTCTCACTACACTTATTCTTACTAATAATCAGATCCATCTTTCATTCATTGTTTTATTTTATTTATTTTTTTTGATTTCCAACTTTTTATTTTTTTTACTTTTTTAAATAAATTTATTTATTTTTATATTAATCACAGGTTAGGTTTTTTGCATCCCATGCATAGCCCCCTCCCTCACTACCTCTCACCCTCCCCAACCCTCCCTCATCTCCTCCCTGCCCCCTCCAAGTCCACCAACGGAGGAGGATCTCCTCCCCTTCCATCTGACCCCAGATCATCTTGTCTCCTCCGGGCTGGCTGCAATGTCCTCCCCCCGGGATCTAGCCAGGCTGTTACTCCCTGGCATGTATGGGGGAAGGTCAAAGAGCCAGCCATCGAGTTCATGACTGAAACAGTCCCTGTTTCCCTCACTAGGGTCTTCAGTTCACCAATGAGTTATCATGGGCAACATCTGAGCAGGGGTTCTAGGCCATATCCATACATGGTCCCTGGTTGGAGAAACTGTCCCATAAAAGACCCTTGTGACCTGCTCAGTTTGATCTGGTATATACTCACTTATATAGACCTATAGGATAGGAAGGTCATGCGGAAATCTACACACCTAGGGAAGATGTACATGAAGGAGGAGCCAGGTTGGTATGATCAATGCTCATTTGGATGGACTAATGGGAGGGACATTGAATGGGGGAGAAAACAAGCAACAGGACAGGAGCATACCAAAGAGGACCTATGAAAGAATCAGTATAGCAATGTATCAAAACAGATATTAAAACTCTTGGTTAAGCCCTTGGCAGAGGGCTGGAAGTACTAATAAATATAGGGGAAGTTAGTAAGACTTGGGGAGAACAAGAGCTCCATAATTCATTGTTTTAAGAGAGTATATTTTCACATCTTTCATAAAGAGAGGATGTAATGTAAAAGGGTCAATTTCTGTTTGTTGGCTTATCTTGGTGTTGAAGGAGAATCATGTCACTGCCCAACTTACCAGTCTTACCTAAATAGGCAGGATTCTAGAGAAAGAAATGTGGTGCCAATAAGTGTGTTAGATTTTGTGTGTGTGTGTATAAGTAATATTGCCCCATGCACTTATATAATTAACTTTTTTATGTCTGTGTTAATTGTTGTCTTAACAACTCTGTATGCTTACCTAGGCCTAGTCCTGGAAGCTTCTAGCCTCCATAAAATCTAACATACATCTAAAATGTTTCCAGTCTCTGAGACTTACTATTGAATAAGCTCAACCCTAGTTCTTTCTGAACTCTTGCTGATTGGTTCAGTTTAGCTCCTCTAGCTCAAACTCCTCTCCTAATGGACTGATTCATTTCTGGCTACAACATATACACAGAGAACCTAATGCTGAACCATGTATGCCCAGTGCTTGACACTTCTGTCTCTATGAACCCATATGAGCACTACTTCTTTGATTTGGGGGCCATGTTTCCCTGGTGTTTTCCATCTCTGACTTCTACAATCCTTCTTCTTTATCTTTTGTGGGGTTTTCAACTCTCTGAAGGGAAGGACCTGATGGAGACCTCTAGTTTAGACTCCCTTTCTCCATAATGTCTGGCTGTGGGTTATTGCACCTGCTCCCATCTGTTGCCAGAGAAAGCCTCTCTGATGATGACTAGACAAAGCACTGATCTATTAGCACAGCAAAATATAATTAGGAATCATGGTATTTGACTTTATTTTGTATTATATTATTTTTTATTTATTATTAATTTTGAACCAGACCTGTTTGGTTCTACTCCATGTTTCACTAGGTCTCTGAGATATTCAGTGTCTTGTTTCTGTTCAGCCAGTCAGTGTTGGGCATGGGCTCCATCTCCTAGCATGGGCCTCAAGTTAAAGCTACTTTGGTTGGCCACTTAAGCTACTAATTGGTAATCAGTAATGTCCCAGCACATTCTGCAGGCAGGACAGATTGTAGACTGAAGGTTCTCTGGCTGAATTGTTTTCCAAGTTGATCATTTGGTAGCTTGCAGTATACCTTCTCAAACCAACAAGACTAGAATGTAGGGTGGCCATGAAGACATCAGCTTGACCTCTCTACTTTCAATGAGCTGTGAGGATATTGGGGACCTCCTGTCAGGTTTGAGAAAGTGACCCTCTGTCCCTGAGTCAGCCTGGGTTGTTTGGGCCTC
This sequence comes from Pachyuromys duprasi, assembly GCA_028658305.1. Classification (NCBI taxonomy): domain Eukaryota; kingdom Metazoa; phylum Chordata; class Mammalia; order Rodentia; family Muridae; genus Pachyuromys; species Pachyuromys duprasi. The sequence goes on along the minus strand of CM053766.1, from coordinate 8,210,129 downwards.
ACAAGACCTCCCCCCTGCCAGCATACAACGTCACCAAATGCAACACTTGCCCATGACTGGACATCTTTCCTGGCTGCAAAAGATGTCTAGTTCAGAATCTGTGTTTTTAATTACTAACGGTCCTCACGAGAGTCACCCACAAAGGTAAAAGAAAGTTCCCATTGTACTAGGTTTACATGCTCATGAACAAATGCCCCTTATTTCTTCCTGTCTTTCCCTGCATTCTCTTCTACCACCACCCTCATACCTAATCCATTCCAAATTCTACCCAGTAGAAGTACACTCACAAAATCTGTTCCATTTCCTCTTCTGAAGCAGGTTCATGGTTCCTCCCTGTACCCTTCATCTTAGCCTATCACTTCTGGATCTGTAGATTATTGCTTTATTTTCATTTGATTAACAGCTAATATCTATTTATAAGTGAAAACATACATTAGTTGTCTTTCTGGGTCTGGTTTACCTCACACAGGATGATTGGTTTTTCTAGTTACGCCCATTTTCTTGCAATTTTTAGGATATCATTTTTTTAAATAAATGTATAAATTTACAACATTTTTTTGTCCATGCTTCTGTTGAGGGAAATCTAGGTTGCTTCCAGTTTCTGGCTATTATGAGTAAAGCCACAATGAAAGTAGTTAAGCAAGTGTTCATGTGGTTGGATGGAGCATCCTTTTTGCATATTAAATAATATTTATATTCTATTAGATGACTCATGTGATGGTTGGATTTTTTATTTTCAACCTTGAGAAGGTACAAATGTATCCATCAAATGGAAACTATACTTTCAATTTTTCTTCTTTACAAGGCAAACACTATGTTATGACAAAACTCTGTTACAATTCTGGGTCAAGTACATTACACAATCATAATTCTTTTCTAATATTCCATACAGCGCTTTGTTGTGAAGCTATGCCTATCAGCAGGTTATGTACACTTACTCGTTTTTTTTTACAGTATGTTAACCTTACTGTGTGCTAATTGTTGCATTATACTAGGTTGATTTAAAAACTAGTGATTTTACACTTTTATTTATTAAAGACCTCAGTTTCGTGAATTTTGATATCAATGGCATGGACAATCTAGAAACCAATCTCCTTTGGTAACTGATGGAGTGTCTGAAATTAAAAATATCTGGTGACTCAACTCTCAGAGTTCTCATTCACTATGATGAAAGATAACGGAGAACAATCTTCAGTACGGGAATTACAAACACATGACATACATGAGCAACCAGAACATTTATAAGAATATAACATCAGTGGAAAATGGAGATAGTACAAAAATTTATGGGAAATGTAAACTAGTGGACAGTTATCACAGAAAAGGTATCAAAATGAGGGAACATCATAATCTCACCCAAGTCTAGCTTTGAGGCAGAGTCACAATAGCATAGGTGGCTCAATGCAAGTACAACACCAGAAATCCCACCATGCTGTAGATGATAACTTTTGACAGGTGCATCATTCGGGTTCCATCTTCAAGTTGCAGTTTGCTACACTGGAGAGTCCTCTCTCCCCAGTAACCTTTAATTGCTTCTATAAAATACATAGACTTAGGGAGAACAAGAGCTCCACAAAGACCAAATTGAGCAGGGCACAGGGGTCTTTTACGAGACAGTTTCTCCAACCAAGGACCACGTATGGATATGGCCTAGAACCCCCGCTCAGATGTGGCCCATGGTAGCTCAGTGTCCAACTGAAGACCCTAGTAAGGGGAACAGGGACTGTTTCTGTCATGAACTCGATGTCTGGCTCTTTGACTCTCCCCCATACACACCAGGGAGTAACAGCCTGGCTAGATCCCAGGGGAGGACATTGCAGCCAGCCCTGAGGAGACAAGATGAACTGGGGTCCGATGGAAGGGGAGGAGGTCCTCCCCCATGGGTGGACTTGGAGGGGGGCGGGGAGGAGATGAGGGAGGGATGGGGAGAGTAGGAGGGAATGAGGGAGGGGGCTATCCTTGGGATGCAAAGTACCTAATCTGTGATTAATATAAAAATAAATATTTTACATTTAAAAAAATTAAAAAAAATACATAAAGAACATCATGAGTCTTTAACTTTCTTATATTCCCAATCCTCCTAAGTCTTATGAGCCCCCTCTCTCTTTCAAGAGAGGATGCTGCAATTTGAAGGAAATTACTACATAAAATTACCTTCCCCTCACTTCATACACTTTTAGATCTTCACTTTCCCTCCTCCTCATTCTACTTAGATGACTACCTTATTTAATTTATCAAGAAAATCAAATGCACCAACTCTAGAGTATATATTTACCAAAGAAGGACTCATACAATAAAATATTTCAAATTGTTCCTGAAATGATTAATGACTTGCAATTGAGCCTGATCCTCATTTGAAGGTAGAATGTTCATGGAAGCAATCCTGCTGTAACAACTTATATGACAATTTTTTTTTCCTGGTGTGCCTTCTTCATATAGCAGTAATTGCATGCACCCTGGGATGTTTTATAAGAAATGCAGGCAAGGACTGGATCTCTGGGAATGCAATGTCATTAGGTAGATTCTTAAGATGGACCTATTCTCTGCATGGTATGAAAATGAATACCTCCTTGTTGAATAAGGTTCATCTCTAAAATAGAGAGACAATTTCTAAATGGCTGATGGAATAGAAAATACTATTACTGTTCCTGTAATGAGCATACATGGAATGGGGTAATAATCATGCTGTGAAGACACTTTTGTGGCCTTTTCTCTGGTGATATACAGCCTTCTGCTTCCAAAGAGTTTACCCACTTAAGGGGAGAAATATAACAAATATATTAGTTTGCTTTCTATTGCTGTGATAAATAACTTGACCAAAAGCAACTCTGGGGAGGAGAGACTTTATTTCATCTTACAGGTTATGAGCTGTCATGGAGGGAAGCCAAGGCAGGAACTTGGACAAAAAAGCCACAGAGAACACTGCTTACTGGCTTGCTCTTTGACTTGTTCAGATATTTTTCTCATATTGTGCAGGCCTACTTGCCTGCGTATGACACCACCCACATTGGACTTTGACAGCTTATATGAATTATCAATCAAGAAATGCCTCCAAAGAAATGATCATAGGCCAATCTGATGGTGGTAATTCCTCAATGGACATTTACTCTTCCCAGGTGAGTCTGCTTTGTGTGAAGTTGACAAAAAGTATCCAGAACAACAAGAATTAAACATGGAAATACTATTCCCCTTATTAGACATTGATTTTTCAAGGAAAGTACAAACAAAGCCATGATGAAAGGAAGACTTAGGAGGGAATAATGGAAGTTAAATGTGGGCTAAAGAACCTTTTCTAGCACTCCCAGAAAGGTCCTCTTGAGAAAACAATACAGTGAAGAGAGTAAGGAAGCACAAATGGAAGTTACTCTCAAGGCCTGTAATTTAACACAGACTATTGAAAATGTTCAGCATACATATGAAGGCCCTAATAATTATCTAGAAAGAAAGCATGTCAAAATGATTTCTACATAATATTCTACATCTGAACATCTTGACATGGAAATATTTTTTAAAGAAATGAAAGAGTCCCTAACAATCTGGCTCAAGAGGTTATAAGACTGATGAGATCAGTCTACATGCCATGGAAGTAGACATACTAAGAACATAGCCTATCATCTTTGTGAGTCAAATGCTGTCTCACTTGAAGAAGTGTGAGATAAACCTGTCCCTCATGGACTGACTCATCCATGTCACTGAGGACATTCAGTTGTTACTAGCTCAATTATTCATGAATATCAGCAATTAGAAGACCAAGAAGAAGAACAAACATTACTGTGGGGACTGATAATAAGAGAGGTGTTGTTTGATGCCTAATCAAGATAAGATGTATCCACAGGAGAATTAAGAAGAAATTAATTGAGTAGAGACTCAGACTGGCATGGTGTTAGTGATTTGTGATTTTATTATGTAGGAGAGACACAGGAAGATCTGAATGGTTTGGGCTGTCATGTAAATCTGGTTGATTAAGTTTTAACGCAAATTAATCAAAGAGAGAATGGGAAGGTCAAGGCACATAAAGGAGTTGGATTATGTGAAGGCAAATATAGAAGGATGTGTGCCAAGATAGAGTTCCTAAAGAAAGATTTGACAGAGAGCCAAATTCTGTGCTTGGCACTTCTGGAAGTCTATAAAGACTAAGCACCATTTTTTTAAAGAATATAAATGTACTAAAGCATAATAGGTGAAAGTGATTAAGCTTGTGATAGGAAGCTTGTGTTATGGGAGCTTATGCCATAACATCTACAGTGAACATCCTCTCAGTCCCTGACACCAAACTAAAAAATACTGGAGTGAAGATTGTTCATCAGGTTCAGGGCCCATTCTGTAGCTGCAGGTGGTTTGTGGAAAACGGACACGATGGTGCTGGGCCACACAATTTGTCAGAATCTAGAATCACCCTTGCATCTGAGTCTGACTGGGAAGTATAAGCTGGCCCTGCCAAGACTGTCAAAGTAGAAAACATGCACAGTAGTCTCATATTAACAGCAGCACCCCTGGACAAGCAGGCAGGACAGCTCATAGAAAACGTGTTTTGTGGAAGGCTATGTGAAATTGGTTCCTCATATGTGCTTGAGTACTCAGAATTTTGATGAATGTCTCAATAGACAATTGATGCAATTGATAAAATGCGTTCCTGATCGCTTGGATTTTTTTGTTCTTTTTCCCCTTTCTTTCTTTCTTTCTTTCTTTCTTTCTTTCTTTCTTTCTTTCTTTCTTTCTTTCTTTCTCTCTCTCTCTCTCACTCTTTCTCTCTCTCTCTTTCTTTCTTTCTTTCTTTCTCTCTCTCTCTCTCTCTCTTTCTTTCTTTCTTTCTTTCTTTCTTTCTTTCTTTCTTTCTTTCTTTCTTTCTTTCTCCTTTTCTTTTCATATCTCTTAGCAGTCCAAAACAAGTTGCAGTGTTGCTGGGAACAGATGATGGTGGATCTTTACAGATACCATCTCCCCCTTAGGAAGTAAAGTTTCATTATATGACACTACCCTTTAAGTGTCTTACATATTTGTAAAACCATCAGGAACGATAATTAAAACAGTAAAGAATTTTAGGGAAAACACCCAACACACATGGGAAAGATACTATTAAAAGCCATAAAGTTCAGTGAAAACCCCAGTGCTAAGTTGGGATACAACCTCATAAACTGCCAGATATGGAGACACTGAAAAATATAAATGTTATTGACACTAATGTTGGTTTCATGTAGAAGATAAAACCAAAGCACCTTGGTTACAGGTCATGGAGGAATCAGGCTGGATTTGAACTTAAAACTCTTGTCTCTGTCAGCTGCCTTTTAAAGAGCTAGAAGGTGTCTTGCAGTCGAATCAGGCTGAATTGCCATGTACATTCTTTTTGGTAACAGACTATATATAATAAATTACCAACAGGATCAAAGAGAAGTGCTTTGTATATAATTATGATATAGCTGCTATAGATAGATCTATCTGGATTCTGACTGGATTTAAGGCCCATGCCACAACGGGACGTCATATCTATTACTGTGAAAAGCCATGATAAAAGCTATGGCTGAGGAGATCTTAGGCCCAGAGGAGAAATGGCTGCTATTATTCTCATAAAGATATATACAATACCTGTGAAATAGTTTTTTTTTTAAATATTGTGCTTATGGTCATAAACTAATGCTAATTTAGTCATGGAGATAAACTTTTTTTTTCCTAGTGACTAAGCACAACTTATTGAATAGATTAATGTCCCAATTCTTTTTCACAAATAGTAGAATATAATCATATCTTCATATCATCACCACATCTTGCTTATGGAGAGACATTAATAGATTCTTCCAAAATCTAATGCCAATAAAGCCCCTAGACAAATAAATATTAAAATTTGCAAGGTAGTTTTCAATGAAGCATTTTGATTGCTTCAACACTTTGAGAAAAATATATTTTAAAAGCTCATGAAATATGGAAGAGATGTCAGATATAATTTAAAGGAAGAGGAAGGAAGATGTGATATAGCTAACAACTTGCTCTGAATTGACACTTTCTTTATTATAAACAGTAGGAAGGCTGGGAAGACTGAGGAAGCTCAGAAAGGCACATACCCACAAATCCTTTCCTTCTATGTGAAAGTAGTAAACACCTGTGAAGGAGACAAGACTATCTGGTAAAGCTATGTGTAAGTTGTACATTAACATCAAAGGATGCAGATTTCATGAGTTATTTTCCTTTTTGAGTGAGATATTTTATTTTTTGTGATATACCTGTGTTTGAGTTACTTATACTCCTGTAAGCAACTTTCATTGATTCTTCTGTAGCTCTAATAAAAACCAACTAGACTAAAATGTTATTGTCTTTGTATTGTGATTTTGGTGATCCATCAAGGGTATCTTGTTCATATATCATCAGGAAAACTCACAGTAAAACACGAGATAGACTGATAACAGGAGAGCATTTGGCCTTTGTGGTAGTTAAGGATCTGGAAGCATTCCCACAAGTCCACCTGAAGTCAGCAGCTAGAAATTTAATGTAAGAATATTCTCCATGTTTCTTGATGTTTATGGGTTTTTCTTTTAAAGACATATTTAGCTAACTGTGCACTAAGTAACTGTAATCATGAGTGTTATTACCAAAATGAAACACAAGGAATCGGGATTTTTCTCAAGGATGTGCTGTTAATGAATATTGTAGTTCCATTTTTTGAAGTGGCATTGCTGTCTGAGGGTGGCAGTCTCAGCATAGCATTCTAAGATAAACACAACCTATTCTCTTAGAATTACTAAATAGGAAAAATGGTAGCTACTCCTCATCATTCTCATTAGTCTTTCATGGATAGAATTTTGTTAGTAAACAGTTTTCACAATTGGTTCTGTAAATGACAATGCAGCAATTGTTCTCTTTTTTATCTAGAAATACAAATGAATAATGTTTGTGTGTCTGAGAAACAGTCTTATTAAATGTAAGCAGTCTTTCAACTAAGAGTAGGCAGCTAAATATGACAATTTGATCCTCCTGCCTACACCTCCCAAGTGTAGAGATTACCACCACCTCTGGCTTACATACAGACATTAACAGATTCTTCCAAAATCTAAAGCCATCAGATCTCCTAGATGAGTAAATATTAAAGTTTGCAAGACAGTTTTCAATGGAACATTTGGTTAGCTTTAATACTTTGAGGGGAAAAAAAAACTTGTTTTCAAGGATCAATAGGGAAAAGAGGGCCATAGAATACCATAGAGGGCCTCCTGAAAGACTCTACCCAACACTGTATCAAAGCAGATGCTGAGACTCATAGCCAAATTTTGGGCAGAGTGCAGGAACTCTTATGAAAGAAAGGGGGAGATAGAAAGACCTGGAGGGGACAGGAGCTCCAAAAAGAGAGCCACAGAACAAAAAAATATGGGCACAGAGGCCTCTTCTGAAACTGATACTCCAACCAAGAACTATTCATGTGTATAACCTAAAACCCCTGAACAGATGTAGCCCATGGAATCTCAGTTTCCATTTGGGTTCCCTAGAAATGGGAACAGAGACTGTCTCTGACATGAACTCAGTGGATGGCTCTTTGATCACCTCCCACTGAGGGGGATGCATCCTTGCCAGGCCATAGAGGAAGATGATGCAGCCAGTCCTGATGAGAACTGATGGCTAGTGTCAGATGGAAGGGGAGGAGGACCTCCCCTATCAGTGGACTAAGGGAGGTGCATGGGAGGAGATGAGAGAGGGAGGGTGTGATTGGGAGGGGATGAGGGAGAGGGCTACATCTGGGATACAAAGTGAATAAACTGTAATTAATAAAAAATAAATTAAAAAAGAATCAATAGCTAAGTATCCGGTTTTAGAAAGCATAAGTTCAGTACTAAGAGGTAATAATACAGGATGAACATCAAGAGGTTTCCTGTTGCTGCACATTAGCAGGTCAAATCTGGCACCAGCATGATGCAACCTTTGAAGGGAGCCATCAGGAACATTTGGTGAGGATGCTGCCAACTGCCTTTATTACCTTGGAACACATCTCAGTTACAGGTATTTCCAGCTCTGTTCTGCAGATACTTCCAACTCCATCTGTAGCTGATGAATGTGTTTTAGTATGCTATTACGAATTATGTCTTGAGGCCTTGCTATAGCTGCTCCCTGCAAATTCAGCTATGTGAAATATAGTGCATTTCTTGGTTCTATAGATTCCCACAACAGAAACGGTAGTGAAAGAAGTGGGAGTGCTAACTTTTGTTGCAATTTGTTGGTGGTTTGTTTATTTCCGAAAGAGAGTATTTCTAATTTTCTACTGAAATACATGATTGCAAAGGCTGGAGAACAAATTCCCAACAGACACTATGGTAAACATCTCTAAAGAAGTGAGAATTCCCTGCTCATAACTTTAAATTAAATCAAAACTTGCACAGTAGTCAAATAATGACCAGAGTTCATTTGAAATGAGGATTTTTATTATTATAACTTATGTATATTCAATTTCTAATTAGATTTATTCTGCTTTGATGAACTTATCTCACTAAATTAACACTACTTTTAAATTTCTTTATAGTCCATATTATATTTCCTAGATATATTTATTCTTTAACAATTGTTTATTATGTGTACAGTGTTCTGCCTCAATGCCAGAAGAGTGCACCACATATCATTAAAGTTGGTTATGAGCCACCATGTGGCTATTGGGAATTGAACTCAGGACCTCTGAAGAGCAGCCAGTGCTCTTAACTCTGAGCCATCCCTCCAGTCCCCCTAGTTGTATTTCGGATTTAATTTTAGAATGTGAATTATGATATACCAAGTCTGCACCTTGACCTAAAGAACAGACCAGGAATAACATCCTAAATGCTGGCACTAGGAATGAAATCCTTCTAGGAGATTAAGAAAGCAACATGTAAAAAGATCTTGATGGTTGACATTAGTTAGTAAATTTTGTAAAAGTGCAAATCAGTGTATATCAGTGTAAAGTTAAATAATTTGGCTATCTTCCTTTTTTATTCTCAGTAAGGCTTAATTTTCTTGCACTGTTGTCTTTATGTTCACCCATGCATAAGACTTGAAGGAAAACTTTAGCCTCTGTGACAATCTCGCTTATTTTTCTCCCTCTTCTAAATTTTATTATGACTTCTCTTGATTAGCCAATTTAAATACTGTGCTCAAAAGCAGAGTACTGTATAAATACATAAATAAATAAATCTTTAATAATAATAATATTTCTCAAGTAAACAGGGACATTTGTTCAATCATGTTTTAGCAGCTTTATTTTTAATATTTTTTATTTATATTTTTAATATTTTTAATCTGGAAAGAACCCAGATGTCCATCAATGGAAGAATGGATACAGAAATTGTGGTACATTTATACAATGGAATAAAACTCACCAATTAAAAATAAGGAAATCATGAAATTTGCAGGCAAATTGGGGGATCTAGAAAAGATCATCCTGAGTGAGGTATCCCAGAAGCAAAAAGACACACAAATACTCACTTATAAGTGGATACTAAATCTATAAGATAGGATAAACATACTAAAATCTGTATAACTAAAGAAGCTAAGCAAGGGGGAGGACCCTGAGTAAGATGATCAATCCTTACTTAGAAAGACAAATGGGATGGACATTGGAAGAAGGAGAAAACAAGAAAAAGGACAGGAGCCTACCATAGAGGGCCTGTGAAAGACTCAACCTAACAGTGTATCAAAGCAGATGCTGAGACTCATAACCAAACTTTGAGCAGGGAATCATGAAAGAAGGGGGTAGTTAGTAAAACCTGGAGAGGAAAGGAGCTCCACAAGGAGAGCAACAGAAACAGAATATCTGGGACAGGGGTCTTTTCTTAGACTGATACACCAACCAAGATTTATTTATGGATATAACCTAGAACCCTTGCTCAGATGTAGCCCATGACAGCTTAATATCCAAGTGGGTGTCCTAAAATGGGGCACAGGGACTGTCTCTGACATGAACTTAGTGGCTGGCTCTTTGACCGTCCCTCCCGCCCCCCCCCCCCCCAGGAAGGAGCAGCCTTATCAGGCCATAGAGGAGGA
>CM053766.1:8173228-8199645 GCA_028658305.1 Pachyuromys duprasi | reverse complement strand
GTTTCCAGGTCCCACCATTTGCCTGAGAATTTCATGATTTCCTCCTTTTTAATTGCTGAATAGTATTCCATTGTGTAAAAGTACCACAATTTCTGTATCCATTCCTCAACTGAGGGACATCTGGGTTGTTTCCAGGTTCTGGTTATTACGAATAAAGCTGCTATGAACATGGTTGAGCAAATGTCCTTGTGTATTTGAGCATCATTTGGATATATGCCTAAGAGTGATATAGCTGGGTCTTGAGGGATCACTATTCCTAATTGTCTAAGAATGTGCCAGATTGCTTTCCAGAGTGGTTGTACAAGTTTGCATTCCCACCAGCAAAGTAGGAGGGTTCCTCTTTGTCTACATCCTCTCCAGCATGTGTTGTTACTTGAGTTTTTGATCTTAGCCATTCTGGTGGATGTAAGGTGAAATCTCAGGGTCTTTTTGATTTGCATCTCCCTGATGGCTAAGGACGTTGAGCATTTCTTTAAGTGTTTTTCTACCATTCCATGGTCATCTACAGACAGTTCTCTTTTTAGCTCCATACCCCATTTTTAATTGGATTACTTTATTTGTTGCTTTTTAACTTCTTGAGTTCTTTATATATAGTGGATATTAGCCCTCTCTCAGAAGTAGGATTGGTAAAGATCCTTTCCCAGTCTGTAGGCTGTCATTTTGTTTTGATGACAGTGTCTTTTGCTTTGCAGAAACTTCAGTTTCATGAGGTCCCATTTATTTATTGTTGATCTTAGAGCCTGTGCTGTTGGTGTTCTAGTCAGGAAGCAGTCTCCTGTTCCAATGAGTTCTAGGGTCTTCCCCACTTTTTCTTCTTAAATAGAATTCAAGACCACTATTCTAAGGCTAAGCTCACATAATGGGAGGAGAGCTCTCCCATCAATCACTAATGAAGGAAATGCACTATAGACTTTTTTTCTTTTCCTTTTATCCATTTATTTATTTATCTACTATATAGTTTGATCGAAGACCCCTCCTGCCTCTTCTCCCAATCCCACCCTCAAACCTCCCTCTCTCCAATTTCTCCTCTCCTTCTCCTTAGAGAGGAGGAGGCCCTCTCCATGGGTGCTAACTCACTCTGGCACATCAAGCCTCAGCAAGACTAAGGGCACCCTCTGTTACTGACGCCAAACAAGACCGCCTAACTAGGGAAACAGACCAAAGCCAGTGAACAGTCAGAGACAGCCTCTAATTTAATTGTTAGGGGATCTACATGAAGAGCAAGCTGCATATCTACTACATATGTAAAGGGAGCCTATGAATTCTCTGGGTTTCAGTCTCTGTGCACCTCCATAAGCCCAAGATAGGTTACTATGTAGGTCTTCTTGTGATGTCCTTAGCCCCGCTGGCTCTCTCAGTCTTTCTGGTAACTCTTCCACAAGACTGTTCATTGTTGAGCTGTGGGTCTATGCATCTGTTTCTATCAGGTGCTGGATGAAGTCTCTCAGAACACAGTCTACTGTCTGCAGGCTACTGTCTGCAAGCATAGATAAGTGTCATTGCCTCACTCATAAGGCTGGCTCTCACATTGGGCCAGTCACTTCTTGGGCATTCCCTCAATCTCTGCTCCATCTTTATCTCTGCATTTCTTGTAGGCAAGACAAATTTTAGGACAAAGGTTTTGTGGGTACTTTGTTTTCACCTTCCTCCACTGGAAGCCCTACATGGTTATAGGATGTGGTGACATCAGGATTTGTATACTCTGCTGCTAGGAGTCTCAGGTAGGGTTACCCCATAGACTCCCAGGTGCCTCCACTGTCCCAGAGATTTCTGCTCTCACTTACAGTTTTCCTCCAACACTCCTCCCTCAACTATCACCGAATCTGATCTCCATCCCTCTTCCCCTCCACACCCCCTCTCCCACTCAGTTCTTTCCCTCCATCTACCTCAGATGTCTATATTATTTTCCGTTCTGACTGATATTCAAGCATCCTTCCTTGCCCCCCTTGTTAGATTCTTTGAGTTTGTGGACTATAGGATGATATTTCTCTAATTTATGGCTAATATGCATTTATAAAAGTACATTCTGATATGTGCCTTTCTGGGTCTGAGTTACTTCATCCTTTATGGTATTTTCTAGAACCACCCATTTGTTTACAAATTGCCTTATGTCTTAATTTTTTATAGCTGAGTAGCATTCCATTGTGTAAATGTGTATCCTGACCTTATGGATATATTCTCTCAACTGTGTCATCTTTCCCTCCAATGACGCTAGTAGTGTCAAGGTGATATAATAATATCTCTGACATAAACTCAGTGGCACACTCTTTGACCACCCCCAAAGGGGGAGCAGCCTTGCCAGACAAGAGAGGAGGACAATGCAGCCAGTCCTGATGAGACCTGATAAGCTAGGGTCAGATGGAAGGAGAAGAGGACCTCACCTATCAGTGGACTTGGAGAAGGGCATGGGAGGAGAAAAGGAAGGGAGGGTGGGATTGGGAGGGAATGAAGGAGGAGGCTATAGCTGGGATACAAAGTTAATAAACTGTAATTAATATAAAAATAAAAATTTAATTAAAAAATAGCCAGCATAACATCTTCCCAAAAACATACTAGAACTTATAAGGATAAAACTTTACTTTGCATTTCCACATCAAAATTTTAAGTCTTCCACATTTTTATTCATTTTCAGAAAGTAAAATATGTTTGCTAATATGCAAACAAAATTATTCATTCTGGTTATACTTCACAGCCAAACCATCTTCAAACCTTTTGTTTACTCTCAAAATCATTCAAGCTATTTTCTTCACATGGACACCACTAGTAGCCATCTTTTTAAATTACCTATATCACCAGTCCAGAGGGTGCTTTTTAAGTCCCACCATTTGCCTGAAATTTTCATGATTTCCTGGATTTTAATAGCTGAGTAATATACTATTGTATAAACATACTACAATTTCTATCTATTCCTCTGTTGAGTGACATCTAGATTGTCTCCAAATTCTGGCTATTACTAATAGAGCCGCAATGAACATGGTTGAGAAAATGTCCCTGTTGTAAAACATTTTTCAGATATGTGCTTAGGAGTATGATAGCTGAATCTTGAGGAAGCACTACTCCTAATTTTCTGAGAAAGTGCCAGATTGATTTCCAAAGTGGTTGTACAAGGTTACACTCCTACCAGCAATGGAGGACAGTTCCCCTTTATCCACATCCTCTCCAGCATGTGCTGTCACTGGAGTTTTTGATCTTTGTCAATCTGATAGGTGTAAGGTCAAATCTCAGGGTAGTTTTGATTTGCATTTCCCCGATGACTAAGGAGGTTGAGCATTTCTTTAAGTGTTTCTCTTCCATTCGATATTCCTCTATTGAGAATTCTCTGTTTAGTTCTATACCCCATTTTTTAATTGGATTACTTGGTTTGTTGCTTTTTAACTTTGTGAGTTTTTAAAGATTCTGGATATTAGCCTTCTGTCGTATATAGGGTTGGTGAATATCCTTTCCCAATCTCTACGCAGTCATTTTGTTCTGATGACAGTGTCCTTTGCATTTCAGAAGCTTTTCAGTTCCATGAGGTCCCATTTATTGTTGATCTTAGGGCCTATGCTGTTGGTGTTCTGTTCAGGGAATTGTCTCCTGTGTCAATGAGTTCCAGGTTCTTCTCCACTTTTTCTTCTATCAGGTTTAGTGTGTCTGGTTTTATATTGAGGTCTTTGATCCACTTGGACTTAAGTGAGGTAACTCAGAAACAGAAAGTCACACATGGTATATACTCACTCATAAGTGGTTATTAGACATACAATATAGGAAAACATACTAAAATCTATAATCCTAAAGAAGCTAAACAACAAGGAAAACTCTAGGGAAGATGTTCAATCCTCATTCAGAAGGTCAAACAGGATAGACATCAGAAGCAGGAGAAGAGAGGGCAGAAGCCTACCAGAGTGGGCCTCTGAAAGACTCTACTGATTGAGGTATCAAAGAAGAGGCTGACACTCACAGCCAAACTTTGGACAGAATGCATGGAATTTTATGAAAGAAAAGGGAGATAGAAAGACCTGGAAGGGAGAGTAACTTCAAAAGAAGACCAATAGAGCCAAACAAACAAACAACAAAAAGAAAACTGGGCCCTATGGGCCCTGCAGAGACTGATAACCCAACCAAAGACCATGCATGGAGAGGACCTAAAACTCTTGCGTGGATGTGGTCCATAGAGTCAGTATCCAAGAGGATTTCCTAGTAAGGGAAGCATGGGTTTTCTGTGGTATGAACTCAATGACAGGATCTCTGGTCACTTCCTCCTGGGGGGGTGTAGCCTTTACAGACCACAGAGAAATACAATGCAACCAGTCCTGATGAGACCTGATAGGTTAAGCTCAGTTAGAAGGGTAGGAGACCCTCCTCTATTAATGGAATAAGGGAGGTGGAGAGGTGGAGAAGAGGGAGAGAAGATGGGATTGGAAGGACATGAGGAAGTGAGCCACAGCTGAGATACAAAATGAATAAGTTTTAATTAATGATATTTTTTTAAAAAGGAACAAAAAGAATTTGCTTTCTCTTCCCTACATACCTTCTCAAAAAAAAAAAAAAAAAAGAGGGAGATATGGAAGTCAAACCATTGTGATCATCAACCCAAAACCTCTCAAAGCCTTTCTAGTTTATTCTGGCAAAGCTCACAATTCTTCATTCTGCCTGTGAAGTCCCACAAGGTCTGGCCTCTCTGCTAAGCTGACAAGCAGAACTACACTAAGCACTGTTCACTAGACATTTTGTTATCATTAAACCTTTGCCAGGGTCTTGTCTTCTGCCTGACATTATAGTTGTTTCTCATCTGGAATATTATGGCTTTCTACAGAATTGATAGTCCTTGTTTTGGTTGTTTGCTAAACCCTAATCCCCAAGGCCTTCTTCATGTGCATTGTTCAGTGTATATGATTTATTGCCATTTGTCATGGTGCATTTCTGTTTATCATTTATCTTCTCCCACTAAAGACATTTATGGTGTTTTCTGATCCTATATAATCTAACAAATTTGAGAAGACTCCTACTTGTAGAATGAGTTAATATGTTTATTTGAAAATATTTCAACAATTATATACTTCAACTCTCATTTTATTCACCATCCACCAGGGTAAGATGCCAAGCACTTTCATATGCAGATTTTACTAAAATACATTATCATACCTAAAATCAACATTTGGTTTCACATATGATTTTTATTTCTTTCACTCATTTTTACTATTAAAATTTGTCTCACTGATCCCTATCACCTACACCTTGATCACCATGAAGATATAATCTGTACTGTGCATTCGCAAATTACATTTGGTACCTCTGAATGACTGTAAGTATCAATCAGGATGTAAAGGATGAGTTTTCATTAGTCATGTCAAGGCAGAAAGGCATGAATTGTTACTGACCCAGGTTAATATGCTTTAAGAAGTACCACAGAGACGTGGAAATGTGCAACTGAAAGATTTGATGACCAACCTCAGTAAGCCAGTAGAGCAGTTGTTCTCAACCTTCCTAATGAGGCAAGGCTTTAATACAATCCTAGTGTGTGTTAACCCTCAACTATAAAGTTATTTTGTTGCTACTTCATAACTCTAATTTTGCTACTCTTACGAATCATCATGTAAATAATTTTGGAGATACAAGTATGTCAAATGGGTCACAAACTACAGGTTGGGACTGCTCATATATAGCAGTTTTGGCTAGAATCAGTGACTTCTGTCAAGGGGATCAGAGTCACTAATTTCTGATTTCCCGTTAGCAGATACTCCTCTCAGATACAAGGTGGATTGAAGAATTTACAGGCATTTCTTATTTGTCCAAAATACTGCACAATTTCCCTGGTGTTTTATAGTTAGTAAATCTTCCTGTAAGATTTATCATTATGGTGTAAACTGATATCATTTATGTGGCTAACTTAAGAACAAAAGAATACATACATAAAATCTCCATTTACACATTTGAATAGGAAGAGGTATTGTTTACCTATTCATAAACATATATGTATGCACATATATGTTGTTTGGGTCTACTGTCAATATTAATATTTTATGTTTCATTTTTACTGATCTTCATTTTTTTCCTCATTTGCCTGTTTTGTTTTGTTTTGTTTTTTAGTGCCAGATGCTTGTGAAAATTGTCTCATCACCCAATCATGGGCTTCTGACCACATTTCTAGTAACACACATAGGTTCTTTCCTGTGGGCCTACCCCAACTGATCCACCACTTCCAGAGAGGATCTATCACCTAAAATTTCAGCAACTTTCACAAACAGCTCACTAGCCAGTGTTCAAAAATCCTATGGGACAATTAGTACTTAAACCATAATAGCACACGACAGATGAAATTGTAATGTAAAAAGTAACTTAAAATAAAATTTATAATATGTAACTTTCACTACATATTTCCACAAATGGGATGATATTTTGCAATAGTGTTTACCAGGACCCACATCTGTCTTATAACTAGAAGCACAGTACCATTCCCAGGGTATTCTGACCATGTCAACAGCTGTAGGAGTTCGTAGCCATCTGGTCTTCCTGCTTACACCCTCTGGTTCTTAGTGCTATTTTGAAGCCCTTTAGAACTCTATAATGGTTTCTCCTTGAAACATACATGTCACTATTACTGAGATAACATATTTTGATAACTTTCTTGATATGGAAAATAATTTTATTTTTCCCTATTTTAAGTAATTACATCTTATTAAATCATTTACTATTTTATAGTTACTCTCTTCTGGCTTTAAAAAAGTTATGTTCAAAATCTCAAGCTTTACAGTGAAATGAAAGACATTACAAACTTTTTTCGTCCTAATTATTTGGGCCTTAAATTATTAAATATTAACATTAATATTTTAAAATATTTTCTATATTTTAAAATTTTCATTTCCATTGGTATTTGCCTGCATGTCCATGAGAATGTCAGATCATCTGGAAGTGGAGTTACAGACAGTTATGCTAAGAATTAAACCAGTACTCTAGAAAAGCAGCCAGTGCTCAAAACTGCTGAGCCATCTCTCCAGCCCATTAATATTCTTAAAATGTACTTTATCCTAAATTTATTTTTATGCAATGACTAATCAAATAATATATTTACTACTTCTAGAATTCTTTTTATTTAATTAATTTATTTTTAATTAATTACAGTTTATTCATTTTGTATCACAGCTGTAAATCCCTCCTTCATCTCCTCCCAATCCCACCTCCTTCCCTCATATCCTCCCATGATCCTCTCTGATAAGGGGGGTTCTCCTCCCCTTCAATCTGACTCTAGCTTATCAGGTCTCATCAATCCTGATGAGACCTCATCAGGATTGGCTGCATTGTCTTCCTCTGTGGCCTGGTAAGGCTGCAATCTCAAGCAGGGATGATCAAAAAGCCAGCCACTGAGTCCATGTCAGAGACATTCCCTGCTCCCATCACCAGGAAACCCACTTGGAGACTGAGCTTCCATGGGCCACATCTGTACAGGGGTTATAGGTTATCTCCAGGCATGATCCCTGGTTGGAGCATCAGTCTCAGAAAAGTCCATTTCACCCAGATCCATTGGTTCTGTTGTTCTCCTTATGGAGCTCCTAACCCCATCCCCAGGTCCTTCCTTTCCCTCTTCTTTCACAGGACTCCTTGCACTTTGCCCAAAGTTTGACCACTAGTCTCAGTATCTGTTTTTACACCCTGCTGGGTAGAGTACTTCAGAGTCCCTCTGTGGTAGGCTTCTGTCCTGTTCCCTGTTTTTGCCCTCCTCCAATGTCCATTCTGTTTGCCTTTCTGAGTGAGGACTGAACATCTTACCATGGGTCCTCCTTCTTGTTTAGCTTCTTTAGGTACACATATTTTAGTATGTTTTTCATATATTGTATGTCTAACATCCACCATAAGTTAGTGTGTGTGTCCTTTTGCTTCTGGATACCTCACTCAGGATGAGATTTTCTAGATTCCAACATTTGCCTGCACATTTCGTGATTTCCTTGTTTTTAATAGGTGAGTAGTATTCCATTGTGTAAATGTACCCATTCTTCAGTTAAGGGGCATCTGGGTTATTTCCAGTTTCGGGCTATTCAGAATAAAGGTACTATGAACATAGTTGAGCAAATGTCCTTGTTGTGTACTTGAATATATTTTGGATATATCCCAGGGATGATATAGCTGGATCTTGAGGTAGCACTATTCTTAATTGTATGTGAAAGTGCCAGATTGATTTCCAAAGTGGTTGTACAAGTTTACATTCCCACCAGCAATGGAGGAGTGTTCCCTTTCTCCACATCCTTTCCAGCGTGTATTGTCACTTGAGTTTTGATCTTAGCCATTCTAATGGGTTTAAAGTGAAATCTCAGTGTCATTTTGATTTGCATTTCCCTGATGACTAAGGATGTTGAACATTTCTATAAGTGTTTCTCTTCCATTACATATTCCACTATTGAGAATTCTCTCTTTAGCTCTGTACATCATTTCTAATTAATTGGATTACTTGATTTGTTGCTTTTTTACTTATTTAGTTCTTTATCTATTCTGGATATTAGCCCTTTATTAGATAAAGAGTTGGTGAAGATCCTTTACCATGGCAATAGTTTGTCATTTTGTTCAGTGTTCTTTGATTTATAGAAGCTTTTAAGTTTCATGAAGTCCCATGTATTGACAGTTGATCTTAGAGCCTGTGCTGTTGGTGTTCTCTTCCAGAAGGCTTCTCTGCCAATGTAGTCGAAGCTCTTCTCCATTTTTGCTTCTCACAGTTTTAGTGTACCTGGTTTTATGTTGAGGTCTTTGATCCCCTTGGACTTTAGTTTTATGCAAGGTGATAATATGGCTCTATTTGTATTTTTCTACATGTAAACATCCAGTTAGCCAAGCACCATTTGTTGAAGATGCTCTCTTTTTACATTGTATGATTTTGATTTCTTTGTCAAAAATCAAGTATCTCTAGTTATGTAGGTTTATCTCTGAGTCTTCTGTTCTATTTCATTGATCCATCATTCTGTTTCTATGCCACTACCATGCAATTATTATTACTACTGTTCTGCAGTACAGCTTGAGATCAGGGATGGAGATACCTCCAGATTATCTGTTGTTGTACAGGATTGTTTTAGCAATTCTGTTTTTGTTTGTTTGTTTGTTTTGTTTTCACATGAAATTGAGAATTGTTCTTTCAAGGTCTGTAAAGAATTGTGTTTATATTTTGATGGGAATTGCACTAAATCTGTAGATTGTGCCAGGATGGCCATTTTCACTATAGTAATCTTACTGATCCATAAGCATGGGAGATCTTTCCAACAACCGAAAAAGACTTCAAACCTATCTCTCTTATGAACATTGATGCAAAAATACACAATAAAATATTTGTAAACCAAATCCAACAACACATAAAAATATCATCCACCATGACCAAGTAGGCTTCATCCGAGGCATGCAGGGGTGGTTCAATATATGGAAATCTATCAATGAAATCCACTATATAAACAAAGTGAAGGAGAAAAACCACATGATTATCTCCTTAAATTCTGAAAAAGAATTTGACAAAATACAACACTCATTTATGTTTAAAGTCTAGGAGAGATCAGGGATACAAGGCACTAATCTAAACATAGTAAAAGACATTAAACAGCAAACCTACAGCTACATGGAGAAAAACTTAAATCAATCCCACTTAAATCAGGGACAAGACAAAGCTGCCCATTCTCTCTGAATCTCTTCAATATGGTACTTGAAGGCCTATCTAGAGCAATAGGATCACTAATGGAGATCCAGGAGATACAAATCGGAAAGGAAGAAGTCAAAGTATCACTATTTGCAGATGATATGATAGTATACATTCGAGACCCCAAAAATTCAACTAGACAACTCCTTCAGCTGTAAACACCTTCAGCAAAGTAGCTGGATACAAAATTAAATAAAAAATATCAGTAATCCTCCTGTATAAGAAAGACAACGGGACTGAGAAAGAAATTAGGGAAACTACACCCTTCATAATAGCCACAAATAACATAAAGCACCTTGGTGTGACTGTATCCAAACAAGTGAAAGACCTGTTTGAAAAAACAAAACAAAACAAAACAACAACAACAACAAAAAACCCTTCAAATCTCTGAAGAAAGAAATTGAAGAATATACCATCTAGAATTCTGATGTTATGGATTTTTTTATACTCTTAATATCATAAACTTCTTTTTTCTCCTGTAAAATGACTTTGGCAAATCACTTAGATACTTTTTATTTAGAAATGTCGGACATGACAAAACTCTCAGTAGAAGTCCTGATACATTAATACTTATTGTGATTAACAATGTACTTCAAGTGACTTACATTATTCATAATGATTGGTTCTAATGACTGATTACATATAATCAAAATTAAATTAATGTGTTCACAAGTAATCTATTACATACATATGAAAAACAAAAATGATAAAGAAATTCCGTATTTCACTGACATCTTTTCAAGGCACAAGTAACAATCTGTTTTTCTCGCTGGTGAGTAAAGTCCATTGTTTCTCCATGCCTTCATCTACTCATGGTGAAGTATGACTGACTACCCAGCATGCAGGTTATTAGATCCTGGGATCATCTCAGTGATTTGCATCATCTCAGTGATTTGTAGGAACTGGCTAACTTCTACAAATGTAACTCTAGCCAACAATTTATCCATGTTCGTGATCAAGATAAATATTCTTGTTTTAATCACATTCTTTCTTGTCTTTTTACCCTAACTTTAATTTAATGACACAACTGTGAAAGAAAATTTGCAACATCCCCAGGAGGACAGGCATTTTTAGATCTCACAAGTTTTTATGTACTGCTACACTTGCTCAAGTACTAGGAGAGTAATAGAAGGGAAGTATGATAGTGAATACCATTACCCTAAATTTTAAAATACAGTAGTGGGAGAAAAAGAAGTCAAAATTAAGAAATCCAGATTTGCGAAGTATGTTAGAAAGGATATTAAAGAAGGATGGGAAATAGAAGTGTGTTTGAAAAGTTCATTTAAAATGATGTTTTAAGTTAGAGGCATGGAAGCAATATCCCAATGTAAACAGGCCAAAGTGCAAAGTAACTAGTGCTAGAGAATGAAAAGATAAATCGTAAAACAGGAGGGAAAGAACACAGGCATAACACTGGTCTGAGTAGAAGATAAATAGAGCAGTGTACTTATGCCTCATGGACAGAAGGAGTACTGTGAATATTGGCTATTGAGTATTATAAAGAGACAGGATTGCACAGTGAATGTGATATGGAGGTATCAAAGGGCACACTATTTGGAAAAAAAATTATTGTCAGATGTTCACTGCAAGGGAATCATGACCAAGGACATGTCTAGTACAAAAAGAAGTGTGATATGTACAGTTTATGAAGATGGAAGATATAATTGTTATTTAATGAGAGTAATGCATGAATAAATATTTGAAAAGACAGATGATAACAAAATCAGTATTCCTCTGCCAATATACAGATTAGAGTGAATGGAACCAATTGTTCAAACAAAAAAGTTAAAATGTAAGGTGCATTTCAAACATCTCATATCAAAAGCTTGGTTTGTGGCTGTGTGTGAAATTTACTTTGTGATTTCATCAATATTTACTGTGAAATATGATCATTCATAAGCTGAGCACAATGGACTGGGAATGTAGCAGAATATTAGGAAGAAGCGAGAAGATAACTGAATAGTTTTCTAAAGACACGAGAAAGCAAGAACTGGGGTGATAGAAACCATTGTCAGGTATATAATGGTGACATTATTTGAAATGGGACTCAGGGATTGGCTAATACCAACTGTTAGACTGATAAAAATATTCGTCATTCACAGATCTTTCCAGCAGTCTGCCTTTAACCTCCTTGACCAAAGCAGATTGCGCATGTCTAGGTAGCACTGCAGAAGCGTGGTTTGTGGAGGAAGCTGTGGCAAGGTGCAGCTATCTGCCAGACTGTGAGGCCATCATTGCCATACAGTAGAGTTGGCACATGACCAAAGGGCCACTGTACTCTATCCAGTGTTCTGAATTTCACATTGTGCAGCTTTTCACACACTTCTAATTATTAAATTCTAAACTGAGATAGAAGTTATTCTTACATCTTTTGTTTTTAAGTATATTTATGTCGGTTATGCTCTGTGTTAGTCATTTTATCCAAGGTTTTGTTGAAGTTATGATCCTTAGAGTTGTGTGATGATCATACATCAAGTGCTTATTAATACAATCTTAGCCAACCTATGTATTTTATACATTAACAATGTGTTAAAAGTATTTATTTCTACTCATATGCATTCTTTGTAACATCTGAATTTTTTATGAAGTATACCATACTGTATACATCTTTCTTAACTAACTTTTACAGTGTTGCGAAGATGAATTTGAATTAATAACTAGAATATTGCTCAAGTTCTTGCATGTTAGCCACACTAGTAAAGTCTGGAGTTTTTATCAGTCATTAATATGAGGCATCTCAGTGATGATTTACAGCTTGTCAGAATTATTCACTGATGACGGTAAGATTTATAATACTAGCACAGAAGACTGTAACACTGTGATGGATCTGAAGGAAGTGACTATGTGACTAGACTCCTATAGAAAACCCTGATTGGTGTGCCATGTCAGTGTGTCAGTTCTGGTTTATTTTGCAGATGCTGGGTGGTTTCTATATCTTCTATGTATGGAAGGCAGAAGAGAGGACTTGAGGTCGTTATCGGGAACAGCTGATGGACAGTCATGGGCAATGATCCTATCCTTAACTAATTACTACAATAACATTGATAGATTTCATACAATGAAGAATAGTTTTGCAGATGCTGTTATCAGGCCCTAGAAGGTTTTTTTTTGGTCTTCTGAAAGCTGCCTTGTAATCACTGTGCAGCCAGTGCCATTGTATTCATGAAAGCAGCATTTTGACATGTAAGAGGCTAATTATTTCATATTTCTGGCTGTCTGCATATTCTCATTACAAGATAATGTTTATACTATCTTAATGATAGATATTGAAATTACATACTTTAGAAATAACCAATGTTAACATTAAGGCATAACATTCCATTTTTGTGATAAATGGAGTTAATAGATCAGAGGATGGCATTCTAATTTTATAAAATTTTGTTATACTGTCAAACTTATATCAATTTGAATATACAGATCCAATATATGTCTTACAATTTTTTCCATACTCTTGGAATGTATTAGTAATGTTACTTTTTATGTGATAGTAATCTAGGTAATAACTATTGGACAGAAACTCAGATTTTTCTCTAATTAATAATAAGCATTCTTTCCTATACATATTTCCTCTTCTGTAGATTTGTAGATGCAGGTTGTTTGTTCTAAACCTATTGTGTCGTTGCTCTTGTGGGCTTGGTTATTAAATATTTAATTTATTTATTTAACTTATGAGTATACTAGCATTAAATGCCACAGAACATATGTGGGAGGTCAGAGGACATTCTCTGGAAGATCTGAGAATCAATTCTTTCCACCATGTCTAATCCCAGGAGTCAGTCTCTTGATACCAGGCTTGGGTGTGGGCATCTGCTGAGGTTTCTTGTCAGTCTTAACTATAGCCTAAGAGAATTCTTCTACACGATGCACATTACAAAACTGTAATTCATATGAATAGCAAATATCATCTCTAGGTATGGGTTTTTCTCACTTTTTATTGAATCTATTGAGTACCTTTTAAGTAGTGTATAAACCACATTTGATTTAGCCTTTTTGCTTTAACAAACATTTGAATATTTCTGTTTGAAAAATCTCCCAAATTTTCTCTTAAATATAATTTTAAAGCTTTACATTATATTTTATTCATTTTCAACAAACAGTCATTAGCATTCAAAGAAATAGTTTAGGCTACCATAATCTATGGAAAACACCTATATTCATGATATAAAATATACATACTCAGCATGAAATGAAAAAATATTTCTTTCTACAAGAAGACTTGATTGCATTTAAGAATATAGTCTGAAAAACAAACAAACAAACAAAAGAAAACTATGGTAATAATTATGCACCTATTTGCCTTCAAGGTATTTAAGAAAATGTTCCTTTTGTCATTCAAATTTAATTTTTTGTTATTTGTCACACATTTCAAATACTCCTATAATAATTGAGCCTACTTGGTCAAATTCAGCTTTATTGTGGAGGGTTAATATACACATGTGATATGTATTTCATTATTAGGAGAGATGACATATAAAGCTTTCTTACTTTCAATATTGTTATGTCTAAGTTATTCGTCTAATCTGCTTATTATTTATAAGGTTCTCTGTTAGACTTTTACTCCATTATCCCATCATCACTGACGAGTATTGCTCTAACTCCTTCTCAAATTTGTCAACAGGGTGACTTAGTAGTTCTACATGAAATTATTCTACATTAGTCTACTTCTTTGCATTCTGCTATTGGCTGCTGTTCCTAGGTGAATTTTGTTTTTCTACATTCATAATATTTCATCAAAATTAAAGCATGAAGCACTTCACTTAGGCTCAAGGAAAAGGCGTGAGTTCTTGAAATCTGCATAGAAAATTCTTCACTCCAGCTACTTTCAGTGCTCATGTGAAAGATTCATTCATACATTTCTTACCCAATACAATAATTTTCTTTACTAACCAATATAAAGAAGTGTTAAAATAAACTATGTTTTTGGTTGGCACTATTTTGGTACAAATTAAATTAAATTAGACCACAGACTTATTTTCTGGTTGCACAAAACATAGATTATTTTGAAAATTTAGTGTGGTTGGAGATAAACAGAAGATGAAATTCATTCTGAATCCTTTATGTGGAGTGTGGCTACAGAACTGGTCTTTCTTTCTTTTTTTATTTTATAAGTTAAGATTATTTATTTTTCATTAACTACATTTTTTATTATCAGTTACATTTTATTTACTCTATATCCCAGGTGAATCCTGCTCCCTCATTCCCTCCCAATCCCACTCTCCCTCCCTCGTCTGTCTACTCCCTGCCCCTTTCCAAGTCCACTGATAGGGGAGGACCTCCTCCTCTTTCATATGACCCTGGTTTATCAGGTATCTTCAGGACAGGCTGCAAAGTCTTCCTCTGTGGCCTAGCAGGGTTGTTCTTCCCTTTCAGGGAGGGGAGGTCAAAGAGCCCACTATTGAGGTCATGTCAAAAATAGTCCCTATTTCCCTTAGTAGGGTACCTACTTGGATATTGAGCTACATCTGAGCAGAGTTTCTAGGTTATATCCATACATGGTTCTTGGTTGGATAAACATTCTCATATATATTTGGTCATTTTGGAGCTCCCATCCTCTCCAGATCATGTTAACTCCCCCTTCCTTCATATGATTCCCTGAACTCTGCCGAAGGTTTGGTTATGAGTCTCCATATCAGCTTTGTTACACTGCTAGGTAGAGTCTTTCAGAGACCTTCTGTGGTAGGACCCTGTCCTGTTACAAGAGAATTCTCTGTAGAGGAATATAGAATGGCAGAGAAACACTTAAGGAGATCTGCAATGTCCTTAGCCATCAGAGAAATGCAAATCAAAATGACCCTGAGATTTCACCTTACACCCATCAGAACGGCTAAGATCAAAAACTCAAATGACAACACATGCTGGAGAGGTGGTGGAGAAAGGGGGACCCTCCTCCATTGCTGGTGGGAATGTAAACTGGTACAAGCACTTTGTAAATCAATCTGGCGATTTCTCAGACAACTAGGAATAGAACTTCCTCAAGATCCAACTATACCACTCCTAGGCATATATCCAAAAGTTGCTCAAGTACACAACAAGGACATTTGCTCAACCATGTTTGTTGCAGCTTTATTTGTAATAGGCAGAACCTGGAAACAACCCAGATGTCCATCAACTGAGGAATGGATACAGAAATTGTGGTATTTTTACACAATGGAATACTACTCAGCAATTAAAAAGGAGGAAATCATGAAATTTGCAGGCAAATGGTGAGATCCAGAAAAGATCATTCTGAGTGAGGTATCCCAGAAGGAGAAAGCCACATGTGGTATATACTCATTTATTTAGACCTATAAGATATAATAAACATACTGAAATCTATAGACCTAAAGAAGATCCTCACTTAGAAAGACAAATGGGATAGACATTGGATGTAGGAGAAAACAAGAACTGGTCTTTCTAATAGAAGAACTCTGAAGATCATCCTATAAGAGCAGCAGGCCTCACTGTTCTGCTGCATCAGTGGGTGTCAGTGGCTAGAAAAGCTTCCTCTGTAACCATTAGTGTGCCAGCTTCAGCCACTGCATACTCTTCTCTATCGCTTAATTATGTGTTTTCGTTAATCACCACATTTTTTGCAACATTCTTCCTACCATTTTGACTAATGTCCTCCCTTCTCTTTTTTATGATAAATTAATGATCTTCAAAAATCAATATGCAATTTCTGTAGAAACATGTTCTGTTTTTAACTTATTGTTCCTTTTCCACACTCTCTAGGATTGATGTGTAAAGTCCAGGCTAGTAGGGGTGCTTTATTTAAAACTCTGCAGCATTGTCAAACTGAGGTGCTAGAGCAATGAGTGTGTTGTTTATGAAAGAAGAGATTCCTCCAAATTCCAGATTAGGTTTCCACGCCTAGGAGTCTAAAAGGACTCCTATATATATATATGACTCATATATATATATATATATATATATATATATATATATATATATGAGCCATGGTTATGATCAATAATGCTATATTTTCTATTTTTTAAAATCAACAACACAAAGTTTATCTATGTTATATGATTGCTGGCTGCTTTCTGTAACTAAAATCTTCTGGAAATAACTGGAATTATTTGACATTTTCAAAATTTGAAAGATTTTTCCATGTGCTGTACTTCATATTGGTAATTCTAATTTCATATGTGTGTGTGGTAGTTCAAATTTTTAAACTTATGCTATGTGTTTGGTTTGTAAGTTATATGAAATTCTTTCATTAGCTGTTTCTGACTCTTTTATTTTTTCTAATCTTTTTATTGTTTTCTTAGTTGAGCTCCATAGTGAACATATTTAACTATGCAAAATTTTGAAACTCATTATATTTAAGCAACTTTTTTTATTTTTTATTTTTATTTATTTTTATCTCAATCACAGGTTAGGTACTTTGATTCCCAGGCGATTTTATCCTCTTTCTTAAGAAGACAGATTTCCTAATATGTGCTTGCTTTATGATTTCTATTTATTGGTAATAATAGAAGGTGATGAATTTAGTTTGGGACTTAGTACCATTTTATCTGGCAATAAAGCAAAATTAAAGTAAATCATAAACTCACTACGATTTAATAAGTCATAGACTTAATAAATTATTTACTACTATGAGCATTCATAGTGTCAGGAAATGGTAGGTGAAGGAGATTCAAAAGTACTGGCCAGACTAGGAAATATAATGAGAACTTTTCTTCTACTCTCAAAAATAGAGAAGGGAAGAAAGAAAAGAAAAAAGTGACTGAAAAAACAAAGAGAGAGAAAGAGAGAATAAGAGAAAGAGGTGGGAAAAGAGGTTGAGATTTGAGCATCAAATTTAGGTTATGGAACATAATATATATGTTACAATTATTTATCAATGGTTTAAATATCACAAAATTTAAAAGTGATAATATCTACATTAAATTTTCTCTATATCAATTAACTAACGACTCTATTGAAACAATTTCCAATATGGATTAATACATATATTTTGTCAAGATAAATCAGTTATTGTTTGCTCATATTTATGTAATGAGTTGATTTAAATTTAATGAGATGTTATAACACATTGAACATTTCACTGAGTATTTAGAACATGATTTACTCCACAAATCCCTTTAAAAATAAAGTAAATGCATCTGAGGCTATGGTGTTTAACATGGCAGCCCAAATCAACAACCCATACCCACTCTGTTCTTCACATACAAACTTGGACTCCCCATATGTGAGTATAAATGTTCATGTAACTGTTAGAGCATCAGGGACAACATTCATGATGGTCTGAATCTGTGCTCTTCAGTGAAGGACACTCTTATTTTGTCACAGTACACATTCTCTTATTCCTTTTGAAGCAAAATATGTGTTTAGTGTCAAAAATTGGATGACTCAATGTCACTGGCACATCACTTTTTCCCAAACTGGTCTCTATATTTGATGCAATATAACTGCAATCACAGCATGTTATTTTGTGAATGTCAGCAAACTAAATCTACAGTTCTTATGGACATGCTTAAGAACAAGAATGGCCATGTGATACTAAAAGAGATCAAAGTTGAAGGACAGGCACTGTATTACCTCAAGGTTCTCTATGCTGCAACTGAAATCATGACAGTTTGATGCAGAAATAGACAAATAAAATCACAACCAAGTAGTCTTCCATAACAAGGCTTTCTCATCTCTGTTACACCCTGTTACTTTCCTTCTTGCCTTCTCTCTTCTTCTACAGGTGTCCATCTTGTTTCCAGGCTTTCTCAGCTCCTCTGTTTCCATATCTTTTTCATGTTTTATAGATATTTCTCTACTTTATCTCTTGGACATCTTGCTTATCCTTGGAAGATTTGAACTAACCTGTAATGTCTGACACTATTGCATTATCAAACCTTTGTTAACTGATTAAATATGAAATCCTATCAAATAAGTAGGCTCAGTTGTTGAAGGGGGAACAGAAGTCATGAGAATCTAGTTTTTCTGTTTCAGAGTATAAGTTCTATGCATTTTTCAGCAGTACTGTTTGGAATTTTGTTGCATTTGTGGTACATATTTGTGCTATTCTGTCATTATATGTTACTAAATTTAGAAGGTAAGTGCATTCTCATGTGATGGGTGAAATGTTTCCTTGTTCTACAAGGGATGGATAAGAATTAGAAAAAGTAACTAGATAGCATAATGTTGACACAACTCATTACTTCAAACTGCAGCTAACTAGTTTCTGATGCTTAGAAGACTTCTTTCTAGCTATGTATTCTTTGCTGAAGTTTTCACTTGAAAAAATCTAAAGAAGGACAGAGCCTGGCTTTAGTAAGTCTTTTATGTTCAAACCAATCAGCATTGATTATTCATTCTGCACACTGTGCGTTATTACAGAAATAGGAGTGACATTTGTTTTCGTAAATCAATTCAAAAGAAAATCAGTATTATCAATGATTTTGGACATGGGAAGTTTTGGCCCTAAGTAACAACTCTTTCACGTAGAAGGACCATCAATGCGGTGTAAGCAAAGTGGAGGAATTTATCTAGATTCTAAAGCTATACCCAAACTCTTCTACTACAAAAAGCTTCATAAACTTTATGTTTAACACAACTTGAGGAGTAAAAGTTCCACTATTAATTAAAAGTTTATAGTTCTGATTTGGTTGTTCTCAAAGAAAAAGATTCTAAGCCCAGATAAAAGGAGTAACATTTGAAGAACACTGCTTACTGAGTATATTGAGCAACTTGAGATTGAATCTAATAAGGACATAGCAAAACTATAGTTAATGTAAAAACAAAGGATAATGGTTTAGAGAAGTTTCATTTTTCTACAGTAACCTGAGCAAAATTGTATCTTTCCATAAGTAGATATCTAGAGGTCAAAATTTACTGCCTTCAGTACTGCATAAACCCCTCCTTGAAGAATGAAACAGTTAAAGCCTTATTGAAGCCCATCTCCACTCATTTGTCTTTTTTTAGATTAAAAAGTCCTGGAAGATGTAATATAAGGGGCATTGGACATAAAGGAAAAAAATCTTGAAAAT
Organism: Pachyuromys duprasi; assembly: GCA_028658305.1. Lineage (NCBI taxonomy): Eukaryota > Metazoa > Chordata > Mammalia > Rodentia > Muridae > Pachyuromys > Pachyuromys duprasi. The sequence continues at coordinate 8,180,037 of CM053766.1, read as the reverse complement.
TCCTGTGTCATATATGATAATAAAAATGTTAACTTTACACCACTGCAAAATCATAATCAATTTATAGATTCCCTAGTATGGGAAACTGTAATTGGAACTTATTTTTTAGCGGACTGTTACTTGACTTGGGCACAGTTTGAACATTTCATGCAAAACTGACCAAGCTATATATTTATTCCACAATGAGGAGATTTTAAGAGTTGGGTGGTTACATCAAAGGATACATTCTTACAAGATCAACCATTAGCTTCAAAGGAGTGGGTTATTCTAAATCCAGGCTATTTTCTACGTTTGTATCCCTGTGGCTGACTCCTTTCCTCCCTCTCTGTAGGGCTCTTATATTGCCATCCTCACCTTAATCTGACACTCTGCTTTTTAAATTTTCTGCCAACTATAATTATGAACTGAACTTATTTTAAACACAACTCAGTGTCAGATGTTTTTAATTACATTTTTATTTTTCATATTAATTACAGTTTATTCACTTCATATCCCAGATGTAGCCCCTTCCTCCTCCCCTCCCAATCCCACCCTCCCTCTGTTGTCTCCTCCTATGTCAGGTATTTTACTATAGCAAAAAAATAAAAAAGTGGTTAAAACTGACAGAACTATTAACACACAAGATAATGGGGGGTAAATAAAAGTTGACTAGACCCAAGAAAAGGTGAACGATAATGGAGAAAAGGTAAACAAAAATAAAATATAAACATTATAGAAAATATAGTTACATAACTGTAAATAAATAGATATAATCTAAATTAAAGTGGCAAGATTTTCATATTGGTCATAAAAAATATCTTACATATAATACATAATTTTCTAAACAGCAACAACAAAAGATTGAAAAGCAACACAAAATAAAAATTGTATAGCAAAGTCCTCCAACAATGTAAAACTAATGAATCCTTCTATACATCACAACACAGCCTCAAGTTTCGTCAAAAGATAAATAACAGAACTCAAAGGGAAAATGTAAATAAAATAACAAACTATATATGATCCTAACATAATTTTCAAAGGAAATGGGTTTTCTGAGCAGTTTTGGCTGCAGAGATGACTACATGCAGGCACTATGGAACAGTACAGCCGGCTATGTCAGCAGGCTGCCAAAGGTGCAGAGCCGCAGGCAAAGAGCCAACAGCAGGTGGACATCTGTGCCTCTTGTACAGACCGGAAAATATCCAAATCTCATAATGGTTGTCGGGAAGCTCTGGTTTTGTGCAAACCTTGGATACAGCCCAGTGTCCCCATTCTCTGTGACGGTTGCAGTCTATTCATGCTGTCCTTCACCCCACACAAGAGAACGGGCACACCTGAGTGAAAGGCCCAGCACCAAGGTTCTCCTTTGTGTGCAACAGATAAGACTGCTAAAGGTTGTGCCCCAAAATAGAGCCGGCATTCAGATAGGGGAAACTGAGACCAAAATCAATGACAGATGTCCCTAAGGGTCTTGAGAGAATCTAGGAAAGACTTGGGTAGCCTGAGAAATAATTTGGGCTGCTTTCATTCCTATGCAGTATTTCCTCAAGTCCTTGAAGACAAGCCGTGCAACATCATAAATGTGAATGTGGCTAGAGCATTCCTGATGAGCCACGTGGAGTTACTGGCCTTTGAAAACATACAGGAGCTTCATTACTTTTCTGGCAGCACTGTGAGTCCACTCCCTAGTAGGCTGTGTTCAGCTTCAAAGCCTGTGGTAACCCCAAGGAGAGCTTACAGAATGAGGATTCCAAGGGAACTGTTGTCGAGTCAAGGCCCACTCTGCTTCTGGCAGTTTTGTGAATTTCCCGGGCTTTCCCTGGCTTGTGTCTCTGCCTAAACTATGTACACAAAATGCTGTACCTGTAGGATGTCTCCCATCTTGATCAGCTACATTTTGCATAGCTTTTGTATAAATGTCTCTGAATGGGAATGAAATAGCAACCACTTTTCTATTGTTGGGCTTCGTTTTACAAAGCCTAAGTTCATAATGAATTATAGCTTGCTAGCTCATGGTAACTTTCATTGTTCCAAACATTTGGTAAAACCCATTCAATTTATCTTCTGTGTTTTCTTTTATTAGTGATTTCCCAACATATTCTTAGTTCATTTGCACCAGTAAACTTTCACATAACTTCATGGACAAAGCGCAAGGGCCAAGTGGATGAAACTCAGTAATTCTAGCTTTTTACATTAACTAAAAGAAAAAACCCTATAGTCAGTGCTTCCTCTCCCCCTTGTTCACTGCTGAAAAGTTTGGTGCTTCACAGCAATCTAACACTAGCGGAGTGCCAGATATTATCATTTCAGCTTTTTTAAAAATGGAAAATTACTTGCTTTCCCTTTATAGATGCCAATAGTATTGATTTTCAAATGTTCTGCATAAGAACTCTTGAAATGTGTTACTTTGTAATGGAGTATGGGCAAGGTGTTAGAACAGACAGCCATGTGTCATGCTGAGAATCTCCTCTCAGGGGACTGTGCTCATGACGCTATTCCCCAGAGAAATACATGTGACTTGTGCTCTGTGCTAGGAATACTGGAGTTTATGAATGTTATTTGAGAAACTTCTTGTCACTGTGAAATAATGCAGGATCCTTGGGGTGAGGGGCTGTTGAAATTTTACAGAGCTACGGATATAGTAGAGGGCTTACCCAGCAGGTCTGAAGCCCTGAGTACAATTTTCAATACTAAAATCTATCATTACTCTTAACATTGTAGCTATGCTATAATTCTTCATAATGCTTTGTTTTTCAAATTGTAATGGGTAACAATCAGTATCTTTTAGCTTGTTTGGTAATACAGATGAGTAATCATTCCCAATAACTGAAATTTTCCTTTGATAATTTGATAAGTCTGACATTCATATACATTTCCATGTTGTTATTTCATTTTAGTAGCAACATTGATACAATCAAGCACCTATGGAATTATATATAAAATAGAAATAAATTATGCATATAATGTTGAAATAATGTTAGAAACTAGTGTTGGTTGCTGTCATGAACTTGCACATTAGAATATGAACACATGATGAAGACAATTATGCCCGAACCCATAATATGGCTTAGCATTGAAATCTACCACAGAATGTCTTTAATTCATATCCTATAATGTCAACTTTTTTGAAAGCCACATACCTTTTGTTTTGGAAACTCTAAGTCACATTCAAATGTAAGTTCAAATTTAAATTCAGAGTATAACACTCTGGCACAGACAGAATCTAAGCTATTGATAGGACCAAGTTGGGTGGGAATGTTTTATATGATATCCCAAAAAAAGTTGGCTGCAGCACTTTTATATCAAACAAGCACTTTCCCTTGTGGGGATTGCCTAAAGCAATTGGATCCATGTTTCGTTCTCATAAAATGAGTGGTTAAGTTTCAACTTTTTCCAATTATGAATCATGTCTTCAAAGCTTAGGATGCTTAAAACACTTAAAGATACTGAGTAATAGCAAAGGATTTTGTAAAGATGACTTGAAATCTTGGCTTCAGGACACATTTAATGGAACGGTAATGGATAATGGTTACCACGTGCATTATGATGTTGGATATTTTTATTGTAAGCACTCAGATGTCTGAGGTTGTCAGCTCACAAGATTCAGGGGAATCTGGACTATATAGCAAAACTCGGTGTCCAAAGCAAGGAGAAAATTGTTGACAGTTATACATGTGGTTCTGTGGTCTAATATTCAAACTTAGTAATTGTATATGGCATTCTTGGTACTTAATGAGAAGTGGGCAAGCAGGTATGTCTTGACAGAGGTGTCTGAGCTCTGGTCTTGTCATGATAGCTACATATGCCAACTGGCATAGGGTTGGTGCAAAGACTTGAAAACCTTCAGTGGAAAATCAAACTCCAAAATTACATATATCCCTCAAACGCTATTTGAAAGTTAACTGTCCTGCTGTAGGTGAGGCTTCTTATAATAGACTGAGGCTGCCTGAACCTTTGAAATGATACGTGGCATGAAAAATGAAACATAAAAGTAATGCTACATTTGCTCTGGAAAGGAAGAAAAGAAAATGCATACAATCAAAAAATGATTTGCTATTTGGTTGGAACAATTACACACTGGAGTCTTAATCCCCCCCCCAAATGTGAGCTCATTCAATATAGTTGTGAATAATTAATAAATCTTAACATTCTTCAAACAAGAGAGAATAGCTAAAATTTTCAGTAATTAAGTGTTACATGAATCATACCTTGATTTTAAAATAAAAAGTTTTAATCATTAAAACTAATAAGAATCACATTACCAAAGACAATTGTAGGGACTGGAGAAATATGGCTCAGTGATTAAGTCCACTACTTGTCATTCTTATAGATAACCTGGGTTCAGCACACACAATGGAGTATAAAAAGTTAGTACAAGCATACATGCAGACGAAATGCACATATGCACAATACGACTAAAATCTAAACAAATTCAAAATTCTATACTTAAAAATTGAAATTATTACAACCAGTCCTGATGAGACCTGATAGGTTGGGGTCAGAGGGAAGGGGAGGATGGCCTCTCCTATCAGTGCACTTGGGGAGGGGCATAGGAGAGAATGAGGTAGGGAGAGTGAAATTGGTGGGGATGAGGGATACAAAGTGAATAAACTATAATTAATATAAAAATAAAAATGATTTTATTTAAACATCCAGATTTATAATGGAAATTAAAATATGTTTGTAACTATGTGAAAATAAATATATTTTATAAAAATGTATGAATAGGGGGAGATCCAAGATGGCTGCCAGGAGAGAACACTGTGTCTGAGGAGTAGGTCAGCAGAAACAATGCAGCAACCAGGAGACTGAACTCTGGGACCTAAAACGCCAGCAATTGTGATTGCCAGGTGAACAGAACTCCTAAGGTGAGAAAATCAAGTGGGAAAATACTAGGGACACCCAGTTATTCCCTGGAAAAATCTCTGGGTGACCGGCAGCGCACAGCTCTGATCTGAACAAGCAGCTCCACTGGGCACCAGCAGCCACCATACTAGACTGGATACACAGTCTCTGGGGCAGACTGAGGAGGACCAGGGTACCATTTTGACTGACCTGCACACTGTGGGTGCACACTGCTCGGATCTGCCAGCAAATACCTCAGTCCCTGTGTGAGTCCACGGGCCAGTCTGGGAAGGACCCCGGTTCTGCTTCAACCAGTTGGCATAAGGCAGGCACACCAATCGCCTCTGCTGGAACCACCTCAGACTGAGAGGAACAGGGGTACTGTTTGACTGATCTGCACACTGTGGGCACACACTGCTTGGGTCCGCCAGCAAAATCCTCAGTCCGTGTTTGAGTCTGCAGGCCAGTCTGGTAAGGACCAGGATTCTGCTTCAACCAGTTGGTGCCTCCGAACCACCTCAGACTGAGAGGGATGGGGGAACCGTTTTGAACAGACTGCACACTGCGGGTGCACACTGCTCGGGTCCGCCAGAAACCACCTTGGTCCCTGTGTGTGTCCACAGCCAGACAGAGAAGGCCTAAGGCACAATTTCAGACAGGCCTGCATACAGCAGGCGCACACTGCTCAGCAACGCCTGTAACCAAACCAGACCTACTGTGTGTGCCCCAAATATCTTCTTAGACCATGATGCACAGCCCCTGGCCCAGAAGGGGGCACCAGATCTCCAGTCCAGGAGAGAGCCCTTAGCAGCAAGCCCAGGGCAGAGCACAGAGCCCCAGCTGACATCTCAAACCAGGAAAATAAGCCTCTAGCACACAATGAGGAGCGAAGCCTCCAGACCAGAGGGGTGACTAGCCTGCAGTGCTCACAGATTCTAGCACAGAGCACGAAGCCAGGCACACAGCCCACAACAGAGGTCAACTGAGACAACAACACACACTAACAAACCATTGGAATTCCCTGATCTTCTTGAAGAATACTCCCAAAACAAGAGATTGACAGTTCCAGACTGAAGTTCAGCCTTAAAAAACAAACAGCTCCTTGATAATATATAAACAAATGCTCAGAAATCTGTGAAAGAACTCACCCAACAAAAATCAGGACACCATGGCCCAACCACAAACACCCAAAAGCAGTGGAGATTTTAATTCAGCAGAGACACAGGAATATTATATTAAAGCTTTGATTATGCAGATATTGGAGGAATAAAAAGAGAGACAAAAAGAGGAAATGAACAAGGCCCTGCCCACATAGAGGAACAATCAAAGATAAACAGAGAGGAAACAACCAAAATAGGAGACACAATCAATCAGTTGAAGGATACGGTACAAAGCATGAAAACTGAATTAGAAACTATAAAGAAGACACAAAGGTAGAAGAACCTGGAACTGGAGAACTTAGAGAAAAGATCAGGAACCACAAAGGTAAGTATCAACAATAGAATACAAGAGATGGAAGAGAGGATCTCGGGAGCTGAGGATACGCTGGCTGAAATGGATTCCTCACATAAGTAAAAAGAAAATCAGAAAGGTCCCAAACACAAAACATCCAAGAAATTAAGGATGCTATCAAAAGACGAAACCTAAGAATAATTGGAATAGATGAAAAAGAAGACTCCAGGCTCCAAAGACTGGAAAATATTTTTAAGAAAATCAGAGAAGAAAACTTTCCCAACATAAAAAAAGAAATATCCATAAACATACAAGAAGCCTAACAGAACACCAAACAGACTAGACCAGAAAAGAAATACCTCTCATCACATCATAGTCAAAACACTAAACCTACAAAACAAAGAAAAAATATTAAAGGCAGCAAGGGAAGTGTCAAGTAGCATTTGAAGGTAGACCGATCAGACTCACACAAGGCTTCTCATCAGAAACTATGAAAGCCAGAAAGGCTTGGGCAGAAGTCATGCAGTCTTTAA
>CM053766.1:8152694-8164398 GCA_028658305.1 Pachyuromys duprasi | reverse complement strand
TAGATTCTCTTCTGGCTACTTCCTGCTGACACTGGGGTCTCTGTGGGGAATCAAAAGGCTGAAATGCTGGCCAAGTACAGGAGGAATAAGCTGCTTTGATGCTGTCCAGGATCTGTGAGAACATCCATGGCTGGGAGGGAAGTTTAGGTCCAGCTTGTTGGAAGTATGTGGAGTCAGTTGAACACTTGTTGCTGCTTTGGTGCTGTTGTGGCTATAGGAACATCTGTGTCTGGCAGGACACTGAAACACACATATATAGGCAAAAGATAAAGTTAAGTAAGTTATGGAGAAAATCCTTTAGGTATACATTAAAAACTTTTGGGATAGCAAACAGAGATGGAAGGTTTGGATCAATGAGATTTGTATATGGGAATCTCCATTTACCTGGGGAACCTTTATTTACCCAATCACTGGCAGTAGCTAAGAAGGCTTTACTCTAGATCTGTCATTGAGGCAAGATTTGGTTACAGAAGGGTGTAAACTTGGAGCCCCTAGTGCTAGCAGGCACTAGGTGTAGAAACCTGAAATTCTCCAGAAGACGTCTCATGAGAGAATTTGGAGACCGGCATCTGGGCACTTTCCTATTGGGAGGCAGGGCCAGGAACCTTCCTTTTGGCGTCCCAAGAGGACAGGTATGGCTCGAAACCAGTCCCTAAAATGCTACTTTTTGAAAAGTTTTTACCATATATTTATAGAAAAACTCAATTTCTTTGATACTATTTTCATTATCTGATTTACAATCTAAGTATCTTTGATATTCTGAGAGATTATTCCATGATTTTTTTCAATAGTGTGGAATGGAACAGTTCAGAAAAATTTAGTCTAATGACTCTATGTAGCATAAAGCATGTTTTAATAAAAGTAGTATTTATTAAATATATTTAAAACAAATAATGAATATAGAAATTTAAAAAAATAAAGCATGATATGTCATCAAATTACCTTTTTACTTATAGAAAAATTAGAAGGAAAAAAAATTGAGAACTCTGAAACTTGTCACTAGGGGAAGAAGCTATCTGAAACCAAGAAATAGAAACTATATGAAAACAAAACATTCCATGAACTCACATGTAGAAATAATGTATGAGATATTTACAAAAATAAGCCCACAATGTACAAAGCAATCATCATAAGCACTTAGAATCCATCCAAAAGTACTATGCCCTAGCTGTTTATATCTTCACATCACTTATGTGATAGAAAGGATAATGTCACAGGAATGTGGTCACAGAGCCAGGATATCAGCAATGATATCACTGACCTAGTAGAGCTTCAGATAATTCTCTTCTTTTTAACAGTATCTGAAAAATTGCTGGAAGGAATAATATGGAAAACAGAAAGCATCAAATCTACAAATGCTTTTGTCTTCCCCTTCTGACCTTTTGGAGCAGTGAGTTATATCTATTATTCAGAGGTTTACAAAGTATGATATTTTATGATGGCAGCCCAAACTGAATCATCAATACAGCATACTGATTAGAAATTTGAATTTCAATTAGTATAGTCCAGCACACTTAGGAGACAAAATGGGCAAAAGACATCAAAATACAAAAAAGATGCAAATAAACTTTCGACAGTGTTTTAACATTTGTTGATGAAAATAATCTCTCATCAACTTCATCAACTTGATGCTACCTGCAAAATATTTACATATGTTAACAATTATTAGTAGATATGAAAGTTTTCTAACCATGTCACACTAGAAAATTCATTTCATGTGCAATCACAAAGAGACTATATACTCAGAATTAAAGCTAAATGCTACCTTCCTTGGCACCATAAAAACTAAAAAAAAAAAAAAAAAAAAAAACTAATCTGATTCAAGAAATAAAGAAAATTTAAGTAAATGGAAAAGTTTATATAAAGAAATACTTGAATACTTACTATTGTTTTCAACTCTTCTTAAATTAATCTATAAAATTAATTCAATCTCAATAAAAACAATGAACCACCTCAGAAGAGGTATACCAGCAAGGGAGGAGCAGTCCTCGTAGGCCACAGAGAGCTTCACAGCCATTCCTGAAGAGACCTGATAAACCAGGGCCAGATAGGGTCCTCCCCTATCAGTGGACTTGGAAAGGGGTAGGGAGTAGATGAGGGAGGGAGAGTGTGATTGGGAGGGGATGAGAGAGTAGGATTCTCCTGGGATACAGAGTTGATAAAATGTAACTAATAATAAAAAATAAAATAAAATAAATAAATAATAAAATTATGAAAAAAAAGTAGAACACTGATCACAGCTAATACAATTCTGAAATAATACTTCTTTGGGAATTATTTTCCTTAGCTAAGACTCCTCTTTGCTCATGAAGAAATAGACAAGTGATCTGTTATAATGCAATAACTAATAAAGATGTAAACCCACACAAACAAGAAACTTGAGTTGATACTCAGAAAATGAATAAAGACAATTAAAAGAAGTGATAGGTCCTCCCCTGTTGGTGGACTTGGAGGGGGCGGGGAAGAAGGAGATGAGGGAGGGAGTGGGAGGGTAGGAGGGAATGGGGGAGGGGGCTACGCCTGGGATTCAAAGTACCTAACCTGTGATTGAGATAAAAATAAATAAATTAAAAAAAAAAGAAGTGATAGTCCTTAGAACAAGTAGTTTTGGAGGAACTGAGTATATGTTTGAAAATGTCAGGTACACACATGTTACATAGACAGCAGTTCATTACATAAACTGTACAGATTCATTCTTATACATGTGAGATAGAGCAAGAAAAGTGTATCAAGGTATGAAAACTTAATCTTGTTAAAATAGATATAAACCTCTAATTTATATAACTTTTAGATAAAAATTCAGGTATTTTTGTGGATGCTAGCATCTTCCAAAGAAAAGAAGGTAGGGGTCATACTAATAATAGCAACTCCAGGAGGCCTGAAAGTCCCTTCATTGCACATCATCTCCTGATGATACATGTGCACCAGTTCTGGTGAGTTAGAGGGAATCACAGCTGGTAATTACCCTCAAAACGCGAATCCACATCTGCTCTGATATTGCCTGAAAGAATTCTTCACTAATTTATTTGACAAAATATCTTTTACCCATTACCCCCTTTCATAGACATATAAGATACTTCGAAAACATCTGGACGCTCTGCTAAAAGGAGACATTTCTTATCTTGTAAGACATTATTTTTATTAGATTTTACTATAGTTTTTCGATTACTATGTAATGAATCACAGAAATGTAACATATTAGTGTCAGAGATATGTTAATTATAAAACATTATTTTTAAAAATATCTTGAGTTGTCTGAACTACTCCAATTGTCTCAAAGTTTCTAAGTCATTAAAATAGAGCAAAGTGCTTTTTTTCTGGTTGAGCAAAATTCATTTCTGTTTCCTGTTTGTTTCCCCAAAAGTCAGCATTTCATATACTTTTGAAATGTTCTTGTGAAAAATTTTAGTGTGAGCACTTAAAGTCAAGTCTTCAAAACCATTTTTTTTATTTCAAAGAATAATTTTAAATAGTCTCAGTTGCAAAATGACTCCTCTTCATTCTTTCTTAAATCTACCAGATGGACATCTTGTCAATGATTGAATTAATACCGTTTAAAAAATGCATCAACATGATAGATGAGTATTCCCTGATTTCTTAGAATTTGTTATTCAATACTCCTTGATTAAATGTGGAATGCTTCTATTTCAGTTAAAATACGTGACAGTAGATGACATAAAACATCTGGAACTATACAGAACTATGAAAATCTACACAAATTTCTTAACTAGCCATAGGAATAACTTTAACTCTTGGGTCTATTGATAGAACAGTGTACTTTTGTATTAGCTATAACTTCTTTTCTTCCTATGATCTTAAAGTTCTCTCTACTAAAACATGCATAGTGGTACACAGCATACTTTTTTAAAGCACCATTTAATAATTAGACATAAAATAGCTAATAATACTTAAAAAGAGTGTCTGGACTGAAACATTAGTGCAATTTTATAATCTTAAAACCTAATGCAATCTGATAATTTCCCATAATCTCAACAGCTTTGTAGAATTGCAAATAAAACAAATGGATGTGGACAACAATTGAAAGAATAAAGCAAGGAATAAGAGTAAAACTGCAAATATCCTTTTACTTGAAAGACTCTACCTAGCAATGTATCAAAGCAAATATTAAGACACATAACCAACCCTTTGGCAGAGTGCAGGGAATCATATGAAAGAAGCAGGAGTTAATATGACCTGGAGAGGACAGGAGCTCCACAATGACCAAATATATCTGGACACAAGGGTCTTTTCTGAGGGTGTTTCTCCAACCAAGGACCATGCATGAATATAACCTAGAACCCCTGCTCGGATGTTGCTCATGGCAGCTCAGTATCCAAGTGGGTGGCTTAGTAAGGAGAACAGCAACTGTCTCCGACATGAACTCAGTGGCTGGCTCTTTGACCTCCCTCCCCCCCCCCCCACACACACTAAGGAGAAGCAGTCTTGTTAGGCCACAGAGGAGGACATTGCAGCCAGTCCTGGAGAGACCTGATAAGCTAGGGTCAGATGGAAGGGGAGGAACACCTCCTCTATCAGTGGACTTAGAGAGGGGCAGAGATGAGATGAGGGAAGAAGGGTTGGATTTGGAGAGAATGAGGGAGGAGGCTACAGCTGGAATACAAAGTTAATAAACTCTAACTAATATAGAAATAAAAATAATTAATTAAAAAAGAAAAAAAAAACACAAAACTGCAAATAAGTCTCAGCTATCTTCTGTCTGCTTTAGAAACCACTGAGATAAAGGAAGACAGTATTCTCATGGTGTGAAGACTTCCCTCGACAGCTGGATGATTCCATGGTGAACTGTAAGAAGGCAGAGATCATGGCAGAGGTACATGTGGTGGAGTAAAGTAGCTTACTTATTGGTGGACAAATAAGAGAACACAGAGGGAAAAGCGGAGGGAGGAAAAGACAGAGCAGGGCACAATCAGCTCACATCAGGTAGCCTACATCCTCCAGTTAGACCCCAACCCATCATTTTTAAGACCTCTTAGACAAGCGTCAGCAACTAGAAAACAAGTCCTTAATAATAAACATGTAGGAGACATTTCACATTCAAAGTACAGCTATTATATCCAGCTCAACATGCTCACATCAACTTCACAGTAAGAAATTAACTATATCTTTAAGAATCATTATATATTTACAGTTGTTCAACGGTTCAAATTCAGTCATCTCTGAAACCAAAGTAAAATTTTAAGACTGCACCATCAGGAAAATGAACAAAAGTTACATACTTAGAAGATTTAATAGCACAAAGTAATTCTCATTGGAAAGGGAAGAAACAAAACCATAAAAACAGGGATTGAAACAAAGCAAATTTGAAAGCTAGCAGGATGACGATCATATCCCCGTGTTCCATACCCAGCAGCCAGGAACATGGGATGATGAGAACTTTTAAAATTCATTAATTAGTTAATTAATTCATTAATTGCAATTTATTCACTTTGTATTCTCGCTGTAGCTCCCTCCCTGGTCTCCTCCCAGTCTTACTCCCCCTCCCTTTTCTACCCTTATGCCCCTGCTCTAGTCCACTGATAGGGGAGGAGGATCTAGCTTATCAGGTCTCAGCAAGGTTGATTACATTGTCTTCCTCTGTGGTCTGGAAAGTCTGTCCCCTTCTCCCCACCCCATCCCAGCAAAGAGCAGGCCTACTTAGTTCATGTCAAAGACAGCCCCTGCCCCTTTAGAAACTGAGCAACCTATGGACTTTCTCTGATTAGGAAATCTAGGTCCTCTCTATGCATGGTACTTCGTTGTAATATAGGTCACTGTAGGACCTCATGAGCCTGGGCTTTTTGGCTTTTTATCTCCTTGTGGAATTATTGTCCACTCCAGCTTTCTATCCCTCTTCTTCCATAAGGTTTCCTGAATTCTGACCAAAGTTTGTCTGTGAGTCTCAATATCTCCTATGAAACCTTGATGGGTAGTCTTGCAGAAGTAAACATACTAAAATCTATAGTCCTAAAGAAGCTAAACAACAAGGAGGACCCTAGTGAAGAGGCTAAAACCTCACTCAGAAAAGCAAACAGGATAGACATCGGAAGTAGGAGAAGACAAGGAAAGATGTGAACTTTCAAAAAAATATTAACTTTATCATGGCTTCTCCCATGGTCTGTTCACAGCACATGGCTTTCTTTCCTCAGAAAGCTTTATATTTCTTATATCCTTAGTTTGTTAAGGTTGTGTTGTATCTTAGGTTTTCCATAAAAGTCTCATTTTACACATCACTGTAAGCATTCTGTTCTTCTGAGATCCCAACATAATCACTCATTAAGCTCTGTTTCTAGAATTTTAGATAATCTATAACCCACATACTCAGAAGTTTTCAACTTCTCACAAAACTATTTCAAAAATTTCTGATTGTATATAAACTCCCAAATCCTGGTACCAATTGTGTGTGTGCTTGTCTGTGTGTGTTTACTTTAAACTGTGACAACTGAGACAAACAATTTAAAGTGTAAAATATTTATTTTAGTCCTCAGATTCAGAGGTTTCAGTTCATATCCCATTGCTGGTGGTGTTTATTGGTTGTTTCTTGTGGATTAGAGCAACAAGGTATTAGAGAAGATAGTAAAGTAAAACAAAAAGACAAAAACAATCTGTATATAAGAGGGGATAGAAGGCAGAGCTGGGTAGGATCCAGTGCCATGGACTTGTTGACAGTGATTTATTTCCTCCTGCCAATGCCCCATTTCCTAATGTTTTCAGAGCACATCCAGTTAATGCCACTGATCCTTATAATCACTGAACCCTTGGTGGTGTATTTTATATAAAAACAACAATCAAATACTCTGATTCCTATTTCATCTGTTTCTCTCACCTCAACATTTCTTTCTCAGTCATTTGTGTTACATATTAGTGTTTCATTATAAACAGAGAAAGTATTAATAAAAAATCAAGGTATGGGCCAATTAATATGTTACTGAAAGTAAAATATGGGTGACATGCTAAAATGATTTTCCCAGAAAATCCCAGAGTACACATAACCTCAGACACATGTGAAGGCCTTTAACTTTTAGCTCTGATCATCAAAGAAAGAAGATTGGAACGTTATTCGGTCTTTACCCACACAAACACATACACAAATCACACAACACAAATCACAGAAGAAGTAGGTAATTAATGGATGGTCTTTGTCTTTATCCAACACTGCATAAATAATAATCCACTGATCAGAGATGTCATGGTGACAAACTGCATGATCTCCCTTTCATCAAGCTTGGTTGTTGAAGGAAGATTTTGTAAAATATGTTTTTCGATGCTGATTTAAGTGCCCTGAGATCTGGTACTGCCCTGACAGGCATTGTCATGAATGTTGAACTATCTCCTGTATCTATGTGATGTAAGGTATGGTTCCCAATTATCCCTGATTGGCTAATGAAGATGCTGAATCCTGTGGCTAGACAGAAGAGAGGGAGACAGAATTTAAGTTCCCTGGCTTGGGGCCAGGAAACCATGAGGCAGGAAGAGGAGAGAAACTGAAGATGTAGCAGGAGATAGGAGGAATTAGCTTGGAAGCTGGACAGGAGGGACAAGCAGCACAAGGTCAAGAGAAATGTGTTGTGAGTAAAGACTGATGCAGAAGCCATCAGGGAGTAATTAGATTGGCAACTGATTGGCTTCCATGTGAGTTTTCAGGGTAGTTGGGATTAGAATAGCTCTGAATCTGCCCAGCATAGAGCTTACAGCTTAATAATAAATCATAGCCTCTTTATATCAATCTTTGGAGATCTAGCTGGTTAAAGAAAAAGTTGCTGTATTAATTCCCAGCATTAATTAATATTTACAGAATATTTAATTCCTTCTACACATGGTCTAGTTTCTGCCAGTTTTAGTCTCACCAGAAAAGACTTAGGTGAGTTCCTGTGACACTGCTGTATTGGAGATTATTCATCAACATGTTAGGTAATGTGTTCAGATTACCCCTTTTCACTATGTAAAGAGCGAGAATTTTATATATAGTAGAATTGTATCCATTTCAAGTATAATTAAATGATCAGAAACATGGCAACATTGTGGAGATTAATTATTAAGATTATAATGATAAATAAAGTTATGAATTTGAGATCATCCATCACTGTGGAGAACTCATAACATAGTGACTTGATCCAAGTCAAAGAAGTAGTATACCAGATACAAGGTTCTGTTTGTACAATTTAGCTTAAGTCAATCTTATTGATTCCTATGTAAACACATGCTCATTGTTTATGAGCATATTCCTACATATATTAAGGAGTTGCAGCTAGTTCATGAAGCAGGATAGTAGTGCCAGGAAGTTAGCAACCTCAGAAGTTCCCTTTAACCACAGTTGATAAGCAATATCAATAGTGGAAAATTGCTCATAAAGCATGCTTTATCAGGATCTTCCCTATAACTGTTGTCACCACATATAAAATAAAACATTGTCACTCAAGCTGTCAGATCTTAATTGCCTTTGGGGGGAAGCTTACTGAAGACAAACATATACTCTTATTGGATATAAAGGCAACTGGGAACCATTTCACTCACATTCTGTTCTATCCATCTTATTTCTTTCTACATTCTAATGAATGTTGAAAGGGTGCATATTTTGATGCTTCTATTTAGTCCCTTATTTAGTTATATTTCATCATAGCCCTTTCAGCTGAGTTGTGTGTTCATATTCTTTAATACCCATTAAAATCCTTCATGATCGCATTCATTTCTCTTTTAACACTGTGTTAGGCTACTAAGGCCTGAATGACGAGGCTTGAACTTCATATAAAATAGAAGGGGCATCTGCTTGATCATGTAGCCCTAGTAGATGTGTATGCCCTAATATTGGATCAGCTACGAAACTCTCTCTTATAGGAGGCACTACCGTCAATTTTCTTTTAAGCTATAGTTAACATCACATGCCAACATACAGTTCTCACCTATGAAGTTCAGAAAGTGAGTGGTCTAGTTTTGTTTCCTTTCCTTAATCATAGAAAGTTAACCATTTCCCTACCTGTTTTGGTTCACATAAATTCATTTTATTTATATCTATTTATTTTTTCTCATCTTTTATATCCTAACTGCAGTTTATCCTTCCTCCTCTTCTCCCAGTACCTTCCCTCAACTCCTCTCTATCTCTACCCCAACCACTTCTCTTCTTTTAGATATCCCATGGATATCAATCAAACATGGTATATAAAGTTAAAATAAGACTGAGTATCTGCAATCATATCAGGCTATTCAAGGAAAACCAGTAGGAAGAAAGGGTCCTAATTTAGGCCAAGCTTTGCTCCCACTGTTAGGAATCCCACAGAAAACCAAACTGTAACACATGTGCAGGATCTAGGTAAGGCCGATTCAGGCTCCCTGATTGTCACTTCAGTCTCTGGAACCATTCCCTTTTCTGTTTGTTGGTATTTTGACTTGTTTCACAGGACTGCATTCTAGAAACTTTACTGAACACAAGGTTTTGGTTTGAGTGGCACATCTCCTGTACACTTACATATCTGCTCCCAGGTTAAGTGTGGTGCTCACCTGGTTTCTCAGGTTTTATCAACCAGGCATGAAACTGCCATGGTAAATAAACCTGGCTGATGCCCTGAGGTAATATCATTGGTTGAAAGTGTTCAGTGGTTCAGTACATTGGATTTTGCCACAAAGTTTATGTACAGCATTACAAATTAGGTTAAAATGATTGTTTTCTTCTGTTTTTGGTCCTTAGTTTATAATGTGTAAATTATTAACTTGAATGTTTTATAAAAGATCGCATACAGTATGTGAAATTTGTCCAGTTAATAAAATATTTTAGAAAATCATCTGTGATTAGAATTATCATTAGTCATTTTTATTAGTCATGCCTTAAGCAAAACCACCTTTCATTCTCTTCAAAACTACAGTGATTTTCCTATCACCCATGAAACTGACATTAGGTCAAAGTTCATGGCTCAAACTACCCTTGGCATGAGCACTTCCTTTGTTATGCATGATTTTCTTACTAAGCACCATAGGTTGCACTAATAAACATCTTCCAAAATCAAATTGTTTTTTTCAAAATATATTATTTCCTTCTTCAATCCAAACTCTATGTGCCTAGGAACTATATTGTGTCACTGAATTAATAAAATATCCTTTCTCCGTTTTAATAATTTCAAAAAAAAGTCACATATCTAACAACAACTCACTAAATCATACATTTATTTTCTGTGTTTTTGTACTTTGTACTTTGCTTTTTTTGAATTAAATGTCATTCATAGGCTCAAACATTTGAACATTTGTTCCCCATTTGGTGATGCTCTTTGGAGAAGTTATGGATAGGAAGGAACAACCTTGCTTGAAGATGTACATTACTTTAGGAAGGCTCTGAGATTTTAAACACCCCATTTGCAATTCACTCTCTGTTTCATGCTTGTAGTTAATGATGTGCTCTCTCAGATTCCTAGTACTGCAAACATGTCTGCTGCTTCCTGCCATGCCTCCATGCTATGAAGCACACTCTCAAATTAACTCTTTCTTCCATGTTTTATCACAGTAACAGAAAAGTAACTAATACACATGCTAAATTGTTCTCTATCAAAAAAAAAGACAAAAACAACCATGGGTCTAAATTGATCTCCTCATTTTTTTTATATTTTATTTCAATGTTTTATTGGTGTGTTACTTATGGAGTGTTTACTTATGGAGTGTTATGGAGCTTAGCCTACAGGGACTATGATCATTCTCTGTGTGACATGGTACTCACTATTGAGTACAGTATGTTTCCAGAATCAGAGAGAATATGGAAACGTATTTAGGAATTTATAATAGAAAATGACGTAAGCAATCACAGATTTAAACTTCACAAAATGTTGTAAACTCTAAATTCAAAGCAGTGTTGCTATTAAAGGATGTCAGATAGTCCAACAGTCTTTGCTACATTCTGAATATACTACCAATAACATCTTTTATGCTAAGAATTAAATAATAAAATTCTAATCCAGCCCTTTCACAACCTCAGGTGCCAAAAACTCTGCTTCCACCTTGCCTCTTGTGTAGTTCTATATAACTATAATTGGTGAATAAAGCACACATACACGATCAATAATGCACAGACACACACATATAAAAAGTGTAGTGTTGCATTATACATACACATATTTGCACAAACATATGTATACACACATATTCTTTTTTTTTTTTTTTCAAGGGCAAAAGAGCTTTATTTGGGCTTAAACTCTTGTCTCTCTACCATCACCAACACAGTGAGGAGAGCCCTAAGCAGCTACATGGCAAGGTTTTTATTTGGGTTTTGAGCAAGAACCTGGAATTCCCAGCTTACCAGTTACATGACTGGATAACATTTAGCAAGGGCAAGCTTGTTACAAAGTGTTGGCTAATTAACATAACTAACATTGAGCCAGCTATCTATAGACCTCAGGAATGTTAGGTATTTTCTGTGCCATGAATGTTCTACTACAAGGTCAGTGGGCTGCCCAGCACAGGTGCCCCACCCTGAGATAGGATACCTTCCCATTCTTGTGCTTACCTCCATGCTATTCCATGGATAGGCAATTGTATGGCTTTCTTATTCCTGGAATTGGTGACCTATGTCCTAGTTCCAGGGACTGATGACTTTTGGTGGGTGGGTGTGAGTTCGGGCCTGGTCCTCTCAAATGAATGACTGAAGAGACAAACTAATTAAAGAACTGGTTAACAGTCAAGTTAATTTAATTGGAGAAGGAAGCTGACAGTTTATGTGAGAAAGAAAAAA
>CM053766.1:8124052-8152194 GCA_028658305.1 Pachyuromys duprasi | reverse complement strand
AGTGACAGACTGGCTAGATCCCAGGGGAGGACAGCCCTGAGGAGACAAGATGAGCTGGGGTTGGATGGAAGGGGAGGAGGTCCTCCCCTGCTTGTGGACTTGGAGGGGGCGGGGAGGAGGGAGATGAGGGAGTGGGAGGGTGGGAGGGGATGAGGGAGGGGGCTACGCCTGGGATGCAAAATACCTAACCTGTGATTGATATAAAAAGGAAAAAAGAATTTAAAGCCCAGCTGTAGCTCCCTCCCTCATCTTCTCCCAGTGATACAAGGTGGAAAATTCTAATTAATAATAATAATTATTATTATAGTAATAACAATAAAATTGTTTACAACCCTGCCATTATCAAAAAATTACCACCATCCACCACCCCGTGCAACACAATTCTCAACTGTCTAATAATTTTCATTCAACCTCAACTGCCAATCATGAAGTAGGTATTATCCAGACCACCACAGAGCAAATGTACACAGAAGCAGTCTTGTCTAGATATGGTATGTGCATAAATTGGTCTCAGTAAGCTCTGAAGGGAAATGCAACTTTAAGAAGGCGTGGTCCTCCTGAAGCGGAAGCAGCCTTGCCAGACCAGAGAGAGTATAATGCAGCCAGTCCTAATGAGACCTGATGAGCTAGTGTTAGATGGAAGGGGAGGAGGTCTTCCCTATCAGGGGACTTGAGGAGAGGAATGGGAGAAGATGGGGCGGGGAGGGGATAATTGGAAGGGAATGTGAGAGGGGACTACAGCTGGGATACCAAGTGAAAAATATATAATTAATATAAAAATGAAAATTTAATTTAAAAAGAAGTGGTTGAAATTCCTACTGCTTGGTGCTTGGTTGCTCTCCTCTTCTCTCCTTTTCTTATTCCCCCCTCTCTCTGCCTACATATGTTCTAAAAAGAAGCAGCCCCTATCAGGAATTCTGAGGGAAAGAGAAGACTGGAAATGATGTCTGATTTACTGATGGTTCTGTATAACATATGAGCAGCGCTGAACGTGGACATATGTACTAATACAGTACCTGAGAGTGCTGATGGGAAATCCTCCTAGCATATAATATTCCAGTCAGTACATCCTGTTGAACACTGCACTTGGAAAGAAAATAGAGCAGATGAGCAAGTGCATACATTCATGGCCTGGAATCAGTAGCTTGGTTTGATAGTCAGATTTTTAATTTTGTAATAAGAAAGTTAGCTACAAGAAATTTGCTATATTTGTGCCCTGTGTGAATGACTATTATTGAGTAATATAGAGATTTACAACACTGAAGACATAGTATGACCTGTTCCACGAATATCACATAGCCATTCTTGCCAACAACAAAGGACTCACGATGTCATCACCTCATGCTACCCAAACTTTTGCCAATTTGTGAGATAAATTATTGACAACAAAGGATTCCAAGCCCCATAAACTTACTTATTCCTTCACTTGCCGCCCTGACTGCCTGAGACCCTCAACTATGGGCTCTAATAGACATCAGAAAATTTGTTTCAGTTATAATACATGGAAAAAAAACTTGGGACATAGTAAAGAAGAATGATTAAACAAAATCTTCTAAGGAAACTGTCAAAGAAAACAAAAGAATAAAGGCAATCAATCTGATTGCAATCTGGTTCTGGGATACAATGACCTTTAATAAGGCTATGAATATTCATGTTTATAGTAGGTATGTAGGTAGGTAGAAGATGATGGATGGATGGATAAATAAATAGATGGATGAATGGACAGATGGATGGATGCACAGATAGATGTATGGATGTTTGAATAGATAGATAGATAGATAGATAGATAGATAGATAGATAGATAGATAGATCAATGTATGGGTGGATAGATGGATGATGGATGGATAGAAAAGTGGGAGGATGCATGGATCCATGGATAGAAAGATAGACAGACATAGAAAGACAGACAGATAAATAGATAGGTGGTAAATGATAGATAGATGGATAGTAACAGCAATACATAAAAGTTTACAGGTACATAAACATGTGTAGAGAAACAATTACCTAAGAAAAACAAATTTTGTAGAATTTTCTGTCAACTATCACTTGTGAAACACAAAACTGTATCTGTGTTCTAATGTGTAAAGTTTAATACCTTACTAGGTCCTAGAAGAAGAAGATACAGGCAGTCCTGATGAGATCTTGTAGGTTAAGGTCATATAGTAGAGGTGGAGGACTTCCCCTATCAGTAGAATAGGGAAGGGAGAGAGAAGGAGAAGAAGGATAGAAGGTGGACCAGAAGGAAGTGAAGGAGGGGATTACAACCAGTGTACAAAGTGAATTCATAATAATAATAATAATAATAATAATAATAATAATGTTTAATATGGCTCTGTACCTGAGCTAACCTAATGCATTGTATTCACACCAATGTTCCCACTTTCAAATAATAAAGTCTACTAATCATTTAACTAGTACAGCCTAGAATGTATTATGAGCAATGATTGTCAAGTTGATTGGATTGAGAAATACCTATACTGTTGATGAGGCACCTCTCTGGATCTGTGAAGACTTTCTCAGAGAGGATCAACTAAAGAGAGAATACCTGCCTTAAATATGGATGTCAGCATCCTATAGTTGGGCCCTTTAACTACAAGGGAGAGGAGAGAACAAGGTAGCTGCTTCTAGTCTCCTTCCTCTGCTTTCTGAAGTACTCTATAACATCCTCTGCACTATATGGACTGACTGAAATTGTGAGACACAATATCTCCCTTCTTCTTTATGTTGCTTCTTTCAGGCATTTTGGTCATCCTGACAGAAAGCAACTTACACCATCCAATGTAAGAAGTGACTTGAAATAAAACATCGCATTATGTTTCACCATATGTTCCTTATCTCCTCCAATTCCTCCTCTTCAAAGACAAGCCATTTTTGTAAAACAATTGAAATATTAGAAAGATACATTTATTATATCTTTCAAAGCAAATTTTGCTATCAGTATCATATATTTAATATTATGAAGTCAAATGAGGCCACAGCTTCTAAAGTTATCTAAGTACTCATAGAAAAACATAAACAGGTACAACAGTTAAGACACTCAATTGGCACATGCCACAGTTTGTTAGATATATGAGGTAAAAATGTAAGATGATTGTCATAGAAAATTAATACATTTCATAAAAATGTAATCCAATATAAAGTTAGAAAATATTTGAAGTTGGTATAAACAAAGATATTACACAAACATTTTATTGTACATTAAATGACCGAAAACATACATGAACACATGTATAAATATATTATACATATATATGTATATAAATGTAAATTTGTATTTACGTTAATGATTTCAATGTCTAAATTGAGGTAGTGCACGAGGATAGCAGATTCACAGGTAGCCTGTATGTGTTACTTAGAGTGATATATTTTTAAAAATCAATATGAATACTGTTATATTCCCCGCCTGGATTCAAAGCTTTGAAAATTTAGCAAAGGTAAAATAATGACCAAAGATAGCAAAGCCACAGTGAATGAGAAATACAAGATCTGAACTTTGACTTGGTTTTCACTAATGATGAACAACATACTCTGTGTGATAACACATATTTTAACTCATTAATGTTAGACATAACAGTCAAAACATTTTAGTTTTCTGCGCTTAATGTTTATTACCACCACAGCAACCCATTATTCTACTTATAAAATAAGAAAGTACTTCTGTATTATGGCTGTTAGGTTTGATACCTGCTCCTGAGAATAGTTTATACTCTGTTTATTCTCGTTTGATAAAATTACCTCAATATTCTGTAGGTGAAGTATATATATATAGACATAAGTTGTATTCTTTACAACTACTAAATCCTTGTGTTTAAAAGTGTCAATATAAAAGAAATGTTCTTATTAAATATGTATTTCACTAAAATGGAGCAGAACTATAAAACTTGCTTAAGAATTGTAAGCTTTGGATGAAGCTGATTATTACATAGTCTATTCACTTTAGTGAGAATTTTGAAAAACCGTATTTAATTTGGAAGCTCACATATCTTTATAATATTGAATATGAAGTACTGAGCCTATTCACAGCCCCTTTTAAGTGGAAATTATTTATCTGCACAGAGCCCACAAATAAACTAAAAAACCTCTGGTACAAATGACATACATTACACAACAGTACAAAGAAAAGTGAATAGTAAGTGCAGCGGGGCAAAAGATGCTTTTACACATAACACTGAAGAAGCATCAGAGCCATCTAGACAAAGAAGATTTCATTCTTTTGTTAGGCATGTTAGTTTGAAGGATAAGAGTAAATTTTCACTTGAATTTTGGAGAAATAAGCTTCAAACATCACCTTTATACTTATTGTTTGTGAAAAATAGACTTTATAAAGCATTTCAGGATTGCAGTATGCTTCTTTCATGTCTTTGAAAATACTTTGATTTATTTCCATTCCTGGTGTATACATTCCTCAACAATCATGAGGACCCATTACATATGAATAGGAACCGTATCTTAAGATACTTAAGTTCCCCTTTCTGCTTCTAGACAGCATTTCTTTTCAGACAGAAAAGGTTTATGAAACTTTGAAATTCTTGGCATTATGTGGGAATTCCTCATATTTTCCAGCCCACCTCATAGCCCTGTTTATATATAATCAGGATAAAATTCAACCCAACAAAAAAGCTTAAGCTTGAAATGAACCCTTGAAACACAGTTGACTCTGCAAACACATTCTTGGCATACAGAGCCAAATTCAATTGCAATTTCCATAGAAATACTAGCACAATTATTTACAGACCTTGAAAGAACAATTTTCAATTTCATATGAAAAAAAAAACAAACAAAAAAACCAAGAATTGCTAAAACAATCCTATACGATAACAGATAATCTGGAGTTATATCCATACCTATTCTCAAACTGTATTACAAAGCAATAGTAATAAAAACTGCACAGTACTGGCATGGAAACAATGGTGGATCAATGGAATCGAATAGAAGACCCAGAAATAAACTCACACTCCCATGGATACTTGATTTTTGAAAAAGAAAACAAGACCAAACAATGGAAAAATTACAGCATCTTCAAAAAAAAATGGTACTGTTCTAACTGGATTCTACATGTAGAAAAATGCAAATAAATACATATTTATCACCCTGCATAAAACTAAAGTCCAAGTGGTTCAAAGACCTCAATATAAAACCGGACACCCTAAGTCTGTTAGAAAAAAAGAAATGGGGGAGAGCCTAGAACTCATTGGCAGAGGAAAAAAGTTCCTGGACAGAACACCAACAGCATAGGCTCTAAAATCAAAAATCAATAAGTGGGACCTCAGAAAACTGAAATGCTTTTGTAAAGCAAAGGACACTGTCATCAGAACAAAACGACAACCAACAGACTGAGAAGGGATCTTCACCAACCCTATATCTGTCAAAGGGTTATTATCCAGAATATGTAAAGAACTTAAGAAGTTAAAAAGCAACAAATAAAATAATCCAATTAAAAATGGGACACAGAAGTGAACAGAGAATTCTCAAGAGGAATATTGGATTACAGAGAAACACTTAAAGAAATGCTCAGCATCCTTCATAATCAGGGAACTGCAAACCAAAACAATCCTGACAGTTCACCTCACACACATCAGAATGGCTAAGATTAAAAAAAAAAATCAATTGACAATACATGTTGGAGAGGATGTGGAGAAAGGGGAACCATCCTTCATTGCTAGTGGAAATGTAAACTTGTTCAACTACTTTGGTAATAAATCCAGTGCTTTCTCAGATAATTAGGAACAGTGCTTCCTCAAGATCCACCTATACCACTCCTAGGAATGTATCTAAAATATGCTCAAGTATACAAAAGGACATTTATTTGCTGAACCATCTTTGTTGAAGTTTTATTTTTAATAGCCAGAAGCTGGAAAGAACGCAAATGTCCTCAACTGAGGAATGGATACAGAAATTGTGGTGCATTTACACAATGGAACACTACTCAGCAATTAAAAACAAGGAAATCATGAGATTTGCAGGCAAATGGTTGGAACTAGAAAAGATCATCCTAAATGAGGTATCCCAGAAGCAGAAAGACTCATATGGTATATATTCACTATTAAGTGGATATTAGACATATAATATAGAATAAATACACTAAAATCTGTACACCTAAAAAAGGAGCAAGAAGGAAGACCCTGGGTAAGATGATCAATACTTACTCAGAAAGGTAAACAGGGAACAGGACAGGAACCTATCACAAAGGGCCTCTGAAAGACTCTAACCAGCAGGGTATCAAAGCAAATGTTGAGACAAATAGCCAAACTTGGGCAGAGTGCAGGGAATCTTATGAAAGAAGGGGGAGAAAGAAAAACCTATAGGGGACAGGAGCTCCACAAGGAGACCAACAGAACCAAAAAATCTGGGCCCAGGCTTCTTTTCTGAGACTGATACTCCAACCAAGGACCATGCATGGAGATAACCTAGAACCCCTGCACAGATGTAGCCCATGGCACCTCAGTCTCCAAGTGGGTTCCATAGTAATGGGAACAGGGACTGTCTCTGACATGAACTCAGTGGCTGGCTCAGTGATTACTGCTTCCTGATGGGGGAGAATCCTTACCAGGCCACAGAGGAAGACATGACCATCATTTTACCCTTGTATGTCAGAATATTAAAAATCAATTAATTTAACACATTGGCACATGCATACATCATTGCTAGCTGATATTCATCACAAAGTTCAGTTGATTGCTGAAGCTTACTTCTCTAAGCTAACTGATCACATCTCATCTTACATTCCTTAAAAGTTCTGCTACTGGGCTCTGGTCCTACTGCTCTGTGTTTCTTCTAAGTCAATGTTTTAAGATTCTACATCTTAATGAAATCAACCAGAATTTAGTATCTGTGTCTGGTTAATTTCATTTAGAGTGATGTCCCCTAAGTCCATCAATATTGTCACAAATGACAGAGTCCTCCTCTCTTTGAAGGTGTAAACTACCTTTGCTTAGAGATATCATCTTCTCTCACATAAGTATTCATAATTAATATTTAATAATCAGGAAGAAAATCTGATTATCACTAACAGAAGAGGTTAATAAGTAGTAATCTATAAGATATATATTGGAGAAACAAATTGCACTTTCTTACATTCATGTTAACAGTACATATCTAAAATTAAGATAGTAATTTATGCTCACAGCCAAAGAATAAAATCACAAGGAATAAAAATAACAAAATAAAATATTAATATTATGAAATATATAAAATATTATTGAAGGAAATTAAATATTATCTAAATAAAATTTCAGAACCTCATGCTCATAGATTTGAAGATTCAATATTGTTGACAATACTCCTAACATGGGTTGGGAATTTAATGGAGTGAGGAACTAACTTGGCCTGATTTGTCTCAACTTCAAGGCTTAGCTGAAATAAAATAAGTAATAAGGTGTGTAGCACTGACATGCAGGCAGAATGGACTGAAATTAAATGCACCAAATAAACCCATTGCTCATAGTCAACTAATATTTTGAAATTAGTTTGAATTATTCGCACAAATCAGTGAGTTTCACTGTGACATTTCCACACACTCATATACTATTCATTAATCATTTTCATCCATTTTATACCCTCTCTAACCATTTAGTCTTTGCTCCCTCAGCACCATTTTTAAAAGGAGACAAGTCAAGTGTTATGCTAAAAATCTTACCCTGAGACATTTAAGAACTTTGTTAAATTTCCCTCCTCTCCATAGCTGTTGTTTCCGTCATCGGCTTTAAGGCAGGGAGCGCTCTGTTGTTTCTGTCATCAGCGTTAATGGAGGGAGCGCTCTGCACCCTTGCGGGTCTCCATCAGGCATGACTGAGGTACAGCTCCAGTTTCTCATCTCTATGCACTGGCTTGAGGAAGACAGACAGGGAAAGGGCTTGGACTCTGGGAGAGGTCCGTGGCACACATGAGGCTGGATGGGTTCCGCCTGATCCCAAACTGTCTAGGAAGGAGGTCCCTTGCTTTGTGGCTCCCATGTGGGTTCATGGCTGGAACTGCTGCAGTCATAGAGGTATTCGGGGCAGAAACACCATGACTGTATGCTTTTGGTACCCACTGAGTTTGAGTACTGTCCCAGCAAACACTCCTAAATGGATTCATCCTAACTAGGGACCCTGGTTTCCTGACAGTGGGACTGGGTGTAGGTAGTGGAACAGCAGCCTCTTTGGTTATGGTGAGTGTTTTACCAGCGTGTCAGAAAAAAATGACTTGGAAGCTCCTGGCTTTGTAATCTAAACTATGTACCTGGCCATGCCCTGCCAGGTGCTATGGCTCAAGTAATAACTACAGCGGGCTCACTGTTCTGCTCCTTTGTGGGAGCCTGGCAGCGACATGCACACTACTGATTTTGCTTTTTCAGGATTTTTTCTCTGGAGACTACCAGGCAATCAGAGTGTGGATGCTCTGATGCTGCCCTTTGCTGATGATTCTGAAGAACACTGGCTGAAAATTGGGGTGAGGGGGAAGTCTCATGTCAACCTGGCTGGCACAGCTGTACTCTCTAACATGCTTGACCAGGACCTATCTGCTTGGGAAGAGGTAGCTGCAGTGGGGGACCCAGAGCCCCCAAGTTTAGCATGGATCTCCCAGTTTACGCTTAGCTGACAGAGCCAAAGGTATACATCCTGTGTGTCTCTGCCCAGCCTTCGTGTTACTTATGCGTGTGTGTAGAGCCTGTGGTTTGTCTAGAGGAGCTACCAACTCTGCCTGTGCCCCTGCATATCCTACGCATTGTCCCAAGCCTGTTTCTTATAAATAAATGGCTGTCTTTTGGCAGAGCCAAGAAGGAAAGAAAAGAAAGAAGGAAGGAAGGGAGGGAGGGAGGGAGGAAGGAAGGAAGGGAAGGGAAGGAAACAAGGAAGCAAGGAAAGAAGGAAGAAGGTAAAAACTAAATTAAGACAATGTAGGTATTCAAGGTGAAGAAGCTCACTAGTTCATTTCACCAACAGCATGGAGCAGGGCTTTATTCACTAAGAGAAAAACAGCCTGTCATTGAGTGCCACTGAAAGACTCTTTCAGTATCAAAGCAGATGCTGAGATTCATAACCAAACTTTAGGCAGAGAACAGGGAATCATATGAAAGAAGAGGTAGTTAGTAAGACCTGGAGACGACAGGAGCTTCACAAGGAGAGCAAAAGAACAACATATCTGGGCTAAAGGGTATTTTCTGAGACTGATACTCTAACCAAGGTACATTCATGGATATAACCTAGAACCCCTGCTCGGGTGTAGCCCATGGCAGCTCAGTATCTAAGTGATTTCCCTAATAAGGGAAATAGGGACTGTCTCTGTCATGAACTCAATGGCTGGCTCCTTGACCACCACCACCCACACCCCGAGGGAGGAGCAGCCTTGCCAGGACACAGAGGAGGACATTGGCAGCCAATCCTGATGAGACCTGATAAGTTAGGAAAGGGAAATGGACCTCCCTATCAGTGGACTTGGAGAAGGTCAGAGAGGAGATGAGGGAGGGTGAAATTGGGAGGGAATTAGGGTGGTACAGCTGGGATGCAAAGGGAATAAAATATAATTAATGTAAAAAATAACAATTTAATTTAAAAAAGAAACACAGGACAGTAATTGTGGGCCTTGTTTGAAAACTCAGTGGGAGACTGGTAAAAACCTAATGCTGGTAGTACTAAGCCCCCTATCTTTAGGCTAAAGACCACAGGTAGAGCCTCTAGAACAACTAGGTGCTAGGATTTGGCCCCATCAATGTGATCTATTCTACCCAGCATTACCTTTGGTCAGTTATGATGATAAAAACATGTAGAACTCATAGAATTTTTCAAAAGAATACAAAATTAGATGATATTTTTAGTAATTATATACTTACATAATAGAGTAATGTTTTCAGTCTATTAAATTCATACACAGAAAATAAAATAATATTGTCAGAGGCCAGCTTTGAAGACAAAGTGACACCAATACACAAACAATAAAATAAACTGTATTGCCAAATATCTGAAATGTGTTTCATTTTTTGAAAATATAGCTATTAAATATTTCTGTCTTCTAAAAACAACCAATTCCATTATGAGTATTTCCAATGCTTACATTATAACATCAAATTCACTGAAAAAAATTAAGTGATCTTGAAAACATGGCTATTCCTAAATTTATAACAGCAAGGTCTATCACCAGGGCATCGGTTTAAAAAAGGAAGCAAGGGAAAGATGCTGCTCAGTAGCTCTATGAGACAGGTGGGAAAAAGCTCCGCTAGGACTATCAGGAAAGTGGATGTATGAGTAAAATGAGTGGAAATATATGAAATCTTTGAAGATCTATAATTGCAGTACCAAAAAAAAATACTAGAACTATCAAGTCAACATAAAGTAAATCTGTGAAATCATAAGCAGCTAGGGTATGGTTGATGATTGCCAACATAGAAGGACTGGCTGTGTACTGAAGCCTAAGAGCTACATAGAAAATACAAGACAAAGAGAGATGAGATGGAGATTGTAAAGCTCAAATGAAGAAGCATTGTGTTGACTTAATTTTTTAAATGGAAAAAGAGAAAAAGAAAAAGAAGAGTGTGATAGAAAGATCACATACGTAATAATCAAAATATATACAACTGTGGAGAACATCCTTAGATTCTAATTTTTAAAAGTCTATGGGCTTTCATAGATAATTGCTGAAGCTTGAATCATATTTTATTATACTAAAGAACTGTTTCTCACTTACAGTGTATCACACTCCCGATGGGATGCTAGAATTGGAATAATCACCCCAGTAACAGTCACCCCATTGCTGCTGATGAATAGCATAGTAACACCTTGTATCTCAATATAGCATCACTAGTACCAGGAGATTCACTCTTAGTAAAGGAGAGTAGATCCCAGTGAAATAAGAAATACTAGGTTGTGAAAGATCTTCAGAATGTACACAGTGATGATGAAAATTTCAGTGTAGAGTCCATGGTGTTGCCTTTTCAGTTTTGAAGGCATATGAAGTGCAAAGGTAATATACCAATCATCAATTCAAAGAACACAGTGAAAAGAGCTCCCTACACAGAAGCAATTACAGAGATTATCTGCTGTGAACAAATTCAACCCCAGACATTCAGCATAAGTATAAGAAAATGTCCATGGAAAAAGAACACAAAAAAATCATCTAACAAGAGCCCAAGAGGAAAAAACAAAACAAAACACAAGAAATAAAAACTTAAAATGAAACCACTTAGATAAACATTAGGGGATGAGAAGAAATACTTTTAGTGAGGAAGACTACCGTAGTTGATAATTTATTTTTTATTTAAATAAAAATTATGTAATTGTCCTCTCTGTCTTATCCTATCAATCCTTCCTATTCCCCACATTCCCTTATAAATTCATTATTATTGCTATGTACATGCATAACAATAAATAAATATATACTTGAATATATATACTTGTATAAAAATATGCTTGTTTAAATAAATATATACTTGAAAACTGCTTGGTTGCTTAACCTTGTTTTTAATATATGTGCATATTTTAGAGCTGATCAGTTTGTATTGGATAAACATTTAATCATGTAGGGGTATCATCCCTGAGGAAAATAAATTCTCTTTCCTTCAGCAGTTTTTAATTGCCTGTAGCTCTTTATCTCAGGGTGAGATCCTGTACAAGTTCACCTGTCCTCATTGTCATGTTGACTGGTATTGTCATTTTCAGGTATTGTTTAAGATGCCACATTATCACATTCTTATGGATATAGTTTCCTGATATATATATATATATATATATATATATATATATATATATATATATAATTTCAGTAGACTTCTTAGTCCTCTGGCTCTTATATTCTTCTTTCCTACCTTCTCTGATGTTCCCTAGCCTTAGCTTTGGGGGTTGTGCTGCAGGTGTATCAAATGGGGCCGGACATCTCATCATGGTCAGTGGTTATATGAATTTTGACCAGCTGTACATTTTTCTAACGGTCTTCCTCTGCTGCAAAAAGCAAGTTCTATAGTAAGTGGTGAGAGCTTCATTCACTTGTGGGTATGAGGATCCATATTTAGAATACAGTTAGGATTTATACTGGTTTAGGAAGTAGAAGTACTAGATTCTCTTCTGGGATCTATGACTTCACTAGACATGGGAAATTGACTGGGTTTGCATAGACTTCACCCAACATGTTGCTTCATATGATAATTCTCATGCCAGATCTGCCTCAATTCATGTTCCCAGGCTACAATTTGGGGCAAAGGCTCAGCTTGTATATGGAAATAGACTGTTATAGTTAAAGAAAATAGCCTTTACCAAATAACTGTGGGTTTTCACAATATGAACTGTGAGAAATTCAAATACAAATATATAGACATATAACTTGAGAAAGATGTATTCCAGTATTGGGACATGGAATAAAAATAGTAAGTTGGAAGGCAGTCTATTGATTTCGTATCTTTTGCTGATAATAGGTGACTACAACACACCTTCCTAAGGAGAACACTTGAAAGTAAATGAAGTCGGACATCAATTTTGTTTTCACAGAGCTTTCAGGGTGAGTTTGGTAGAAGCTGAGCAGGTCAGAAATATGGGGTCTTTGAAGTTCACTAACTTCATATGTCCTCCACAAGGCAGGCACCTGGTCATATATACAAAAGACGCTTTACTATACAACAGGAACATTTGCTCAAATGTGTGCATAGCAACATTATTCATAATAGACAGACTCCTAAGGTAACAACTTAGGTGTCCCTCAACTGAAGAATGGATGAAGAAACTAGTGTATTTACGCAAAGGAATACTACTCAGCTATTACAAATAAGGGAATCATGAAATTTATAGGTAAATGGATGGAACCAGGACCTCCCTTAGCAGTGGACTTTGAAAGGAACAGGGAAGAGATGAAGGAGGGAGGGTAGAATTGGGAGGGAATGAGGTGAGGGGGCTAAGGCTGGGACACAAAGTAAATAATCTGTGATTAATATTTTAAAAATAAAAGAAAAGAAAATGAATAAAAAAAAGAAAAAATCCATCCCAAGTGAGATAACCTAGACACAGCAGGACACACATGGCATGTACTCACCAATAAGCAGATGTTAGCTTAATAATATAGGATAATCATACTACAATTTACAGAGCCAAAGAAGGTAAGTAAGAAGGAAGATCTAAAGGAGAATGCTTAAATCTCACTCAGAAGATGAAACAGAATAGACAGTAGAAGAGGTGAAAGAGAGGGAACAAGGTAGGAGAGAGAGTGGAGAGAAAAATGAGGGTGGAGATCAGTCCTGGGGAGAGCAGGATGAAAGGACAGAGGGCCTACAGAGAGAAGAAAAGAAGATGGGGGCATCTCTGTGACAAGCCGGAGACCTAAAAGAGGGTTGACTTCTGGGAGGATATAGGGGTGACTCTAGCTGAGACTTCTAGTATCAGGGCTCATGAAGACTGAAGAGGACACACTTTAACTAGGCAGGACTTCTAGTTCAGGAAGGGGAACACCTACCCACCCACAAAAACTTAGACCCAACCTACAACCTGTTTAGGAATACAGATAAAACAGAGATTGAAGGGAAGTCCAACCAATGCCTACCACAACCTGAGACAGGACCCCCCAACACTATTAAAGATACCCTGTTATGCTTGCAGACAGGAGCTTAATATACCTGTTCCCTGAAAGGCTCCACCCAGCTGTGGATCAAAACAGATGCTGAGACTCACAGACAGAAATTGGATGAAGCATAGGAAGTCTTGAGAAGATGTGGGGATAAGGATAGAAGGACATGGAGGCGGCAGGAACACCACAAGAAGACCAACAATGCCGACTACGCAGGGCCCAGAGGAACTTGTGGAGACTGAAGCACCAACCAAGAACAATGCATGGACTGGACATAGGGACTGTGCAGAGGAAGAGCCTATAGGCAACTCTGGCTTCATGTGGATTACGTAGCAAGGGGAGCAGAGTCCACTTCTGACATAGATTCTGTTTCCTGGTTTTTGATTACTTCTCCCGTTGCAGAGCTGCCTTGCCAGGTCACAGGAGAAGAGG
The DNA here is from genome assembly GCA_028658305.1 of Pachyuromys duprasi. NCBI lineage: Eukaryota > Metazoa > Chordata > Mammalia > Rodentia > Muridae > Pachyuromys > Pachyuromys duprasi. The sequence continues at coordinate 8,138,240 of CM053766.1, read as the reverse complement.
GTGTGCTCAGTCCTGATGTGACATGATATGCCTGGGTAGGCTGATGGGAGGGGCTCCCCTTTTCTGAGGGGAAGGGTAGGAGGGAAGGGAGAAGAGGGACAGTGGGTGGGAATGGGAGGAGAGTAGGGAATGGGCTATGATCAGGATATAAAGTGAATGAAGAAAGAAAGAAGAAAGAAAGAAAGAAAGATTTTAAAAGGATAATTGTTTATTTATCTAAAGCACAAAGGAAACCCAAAGTGAAAGCCCTTTGAGAATAGACATGTAGCTTATCTTAATTAAAAAATTAAAAGAAAAAAACAATAGAACAATCAATGAAAAAATACAAAACAACAAAAATCTCTGATAATTTTACAAGTACTTTTAGATTAATTACAGTTTATTCACATTGTATCCCAGCTGTAGTCCCCTTCCCTATTCCCTCCCAATCCCACCCTCCCTCATCTCCTCCCATGCCCCTCTCCAAGTCCACTGAGAGGGGAGGTCCTCCTCCCCTTCCATATGACCCTAGCAGGTATTCTTAATCAGGGTTTTAAAAAGTCTCATGCCAGCATAGTTAATTTTAGTGCTCTTTTATACGGCTTACCTCAGATTAATATTAATATTAGAAAATATGAAATAAACTAGGAATCATAGAACATGACTTGAGCATACAGAAATAGAAGATAGATAGATAGATAGATAGATAGATAGATAGATAGATAGATAGATAGATACAGATCAATATAGATAGATTATAGAAAAATAGACAGATCTAATAGACAGACAGATAAATAGATAAATCATTGCTGATCATGATAATGACATATAGGTGGATAGATAAATGATAGATAGTAGATAGATAGATAGCTGATAGATAGATATAAAGAAAGAGACTCAGAATACACAGTTTATGACATAAAACCCAAAATCTCAAATAGAAATAGAAGGCAAGAAAATTAAATTTGAACTCAGAACAAAGCAGAAAATGAAAAGTTTGACAAATCATCAAGCCAATACTGGCATCCACTATGCCATTTTTATTTTAAACAATTACAAAACACCCCTTTACATTGCCACTTAAGTGTTTTAGATGTAAATAATTAATCAGAAGACCAAGAGAATTAAGGTGTTTATATTCTACAGAAAATCACCTTTGAATGCATTTTCCTATAATTAATTTTCTTATTGACATAGTAAAAAAAAAACTCTGGTTTTTGAAAAATGTTTTACCATCTCTTTTCATATTTCCTCTTTGACAAATTTAGTAGTAAGGTTTATTGGGACAAAAGTCTATGTTGTTTTATAATAAAACCTTATAAAACAAAATATGTGAATCATGAGACATTAGAAACATTCTATCACAGCATATGAATACTCTGGTAATTAATAATGGGCAAATAATTTCAAATTTTTAAAACAATAACCTTTAAATATCAAACATTTGTGTGATATTTTAATGTGTTTACTTGCTGTGTAAAACAGAATCTGTTTCATCTACCTTTATAATTTCTCTTTCCAAACACTGATAATAATAGCAAAATTATGAAATATTTTAAAACCATATAAGAGATACTATAGAAAATCAGAATAGTTTTATCTTTCTTAAAGCATTATAATTCATTGCTCAAACTTACCATGTTGCATGCCTTTCAATTTCTTGCAGCAACCCACACATATTCCACAAAGGAAAGTATTCCAAATTAGAATTCAAGACAGCTGAAAACCTATATAGAACTCTGCAAAACTATCATTATTTAAGCAGTTTGGGGAAAACTCTGCCTTAAAAAAATGAAACAGCCCAAAGCACATAAAAAAGAATTAAGTTGGTGCAGAGTATCTCATCAGAATTCAGAGGCAGAAAGGCCACTAAACAAGTCAGATTAATACAGAGAAATGGGTTGTTTCCCCAGCATCATTTTGTAATCAGGTAATGTATCATATTATCCAATCATCCTTGACAGGAGAACTGCTTTATCCTACCTTGACTAAGAGGAACAGCATAAATTGTATCACCTGAAATTATAGCTTCTAAAATTGAATTATATTATTTTACATCAGCCATGTCAGGGCTTTTACAAATTGTTAATCTCCTGGTAAACATTTTCACATCTAAAACACAATTATTATTTATAAGCAAAGTGAATGTGTTAGGAAAATGTAACAGATAGTTATTATGCATAAATTGTCTGCTGTCCCTCAGGACTAGAAAATGAGACATTGCATCGCTTAAGGCCATCTTAAAAGGAATATTGATAAGCAAATAGAATAACTGAACATTTGGTAAATTGCTATTTCAATGAGTTATATCCTCCTTCAATTCAGAAGGCAGTGCTCTTTAGAAAAGTATAGAAACTGGGAACTGGAAATTAATGTATTCTCCACACAAATGTCAACATTGTTGAGCTTTGATACTGACAGTTCACATGGAGAGATCAGAGAACATTGTCTTCATATAGAGAACATCACATAGTTACCTTGTGACATGAGCATTGCCACAGACAAACCTTCCTCGGTGTTCTTCACGATTAAGTATGAATCTGGGAACAACAAACATCTCCTCAAAAGAGTTCCTATGGCCTGAAAATGTGCAGAAACTATGTGGCCATGTTTCATAAATGAAAGCATGCTGCTGCACACAGGATTCCAGCCCCCTCATATAGGGAAGAGAAAATGTGTTTACATCTTCTCATTCCTACTATAAGTGGGACATGGTTATACACTCTTGTAATTCCAGCACTCAGGAGGCTGAGGCGGGCAAATCTCAAACTCAAAGACTGAATTAAAAGGTAAAGTTCCATCTCAAGCAAAACAAAATAAATACAGGGAAAAAAAACGTAAAAGGAAGCAATTGTTTCAAAACTTGTGAACTGAAAATGCACTGTTCTTTTCTTCCCATTATTTATACCTGCTTTTAAAGAGCTGCTTGTTTATAAAATGATTTATTGTATGGCTTATGAATTTTCAAGTTAATTTCTCATTATCTATATTATCTCAGATTTAATAAACACAGGCTTGCACTTTTTAGTTAAGATACTAAAATATTAACTCTTCAGGTCATTCCCTTAGTTTTATGTCACATTTCTACATGAACAAGACATTCTGAATATAGAAAATATGCAATACATATATTCAGGCTGAACTACAAAAGAGTAGAATGTATTCTTACATATATAAAAGTTTAATATGTTGAGGCAGTCAGTCAACTACAATAAAAAAACTGTTTTGGCTTTGTGAAGCACAGAATTCAATGCTAATTACAAGAAAAAAAAGAGTTATTAATTTTGAAGACTTTGCAAGAGTGACTTTTCTCTAAGTTTCTTACTTTCCGTCCCAAGCATGAAATGTTTTACTTGAACAGCTATTTCAATGTATTGACCATTCTTTTAATCCCAACATATCTTGTGATCCAAACAAGAGTCCACTATCTTCACTCACAGTAGATGAGCTGCCAACCCACTTCTTTCACAGCCCAATTTTCCATTTGCATTTCTATCATCTGTTTACTTCCTTCCAGCTTCTATGAAGCCTGTGCAATTTGTGTGATGAGTGGCTATTCTGGTAACTCTAGCCTCCTGTCACAATGCAGTTATGGGACACAGAGCAAGAACAGAAGAATTACTGCTTCTGAAATCATGCTCCATAGGTTTCTGGCTGCTCTAATAATAAAGGAATTTGGCATAGTGTTCATGAAGGCTGTGAGCCAATTTGTGACAGATAAGGAAAATGATCTTCGTCAAAGTTGGGGGCTTTCTGCCACATGGCAATCCCCTGTCTTGGCTTCTGTACAGAAAATGTGCATTATTTATCCTTTACTTCCCAAGTCATAATATTAGGTATGGCATTATAGATAGCACTTTCACTTTTTTAATATCATTTGAAAATTCAAGTATTTCATTATTATTAAATATCATTACATGATAATGAAGTACTTTTCTTTGTGGCCCAAACACTTATTTTTTAATTTTCCTTTCCTTGATTTCCTCGAATTTGAAGGAACTCATGATTTGTCCACTATAGGAATTACTTCAGATATTTTTTAACGATTAGTTTTGGTCACAAAAAAAGCAGGGCATCAAGTAATATTTCATTTCTGGTTATAAAATATAAAAATATGAAATATAGAATCCAATTTGTAAAGTTCTCAAGATAAACAATTTATTGTAAACATATTATTTCTTCAAGGATATTCTATAACCCTGGGGATAGTAAAACTATTTTATTTTCTATTTGTTTAGAAAGGGCCAGAAGGCTCTTTATGTAGTACTAGGTTTATTAATAAAAGTGAAAAAGCAATAACCTCACCTGTATGGTGTTCAGTGAAGCTAGAGATAATGGAAGACCCCATTATATACCAGCATATTTTAAAGATGTCATGGCTATCTGTGATATTTTTCATAATAGCTGTATCTGGTAAGTTTCTGGGTTTTGCTCTTTGAATTTGCTCTTTATACACTATTTTGAGGATGTGAAAATATCTAAATTTTTTTATCATGAATATTATCAAATACAAACAAACCCCTTTTAAATTAATAAAATTCATGTAGGTCATAGTTGTACATAATAATGTTAATCTAATGTTATCAATCTGTGTTTTTTGCTAATGAACAGATTCATAAGCATATATCCTCATTCAATTTACAGTGGCTATTGTAACCCACTTTCCAGTGTAAGTTATTTATTTTAATGGAAGGTCTGTGAGATGAACTAGCTATTTCCAGCACTTATATTGTGGCAGTGCTACAAAATAGAGGAAAATGGAGAAAAAAGTTTGTGAAAATTATTTGAATTTTGAATTCAACAGTTATGCTTATGTACAAGTTACTGACCATCATGAAAATCTTTGTTTAAACAACCTGTCAGGAAGACTCAATATATTGCACATAAATAAATAAAACCCTATTGTGCTTTAGAAAGCACTTTCTATTAGTTATTCCCATTATTTTCATTTTGAAATTTAATTTAAAATAAATGTAAGATTCTAATGCAACATAATGAACTGGACTGGATTGGTGGTGGGTGGACTCCCCTCTTCTGAGGAACAGGGAGAGAAGGGAGGAGGAAGAGAGGTTGGACTGGGAGGAAAGGATGGGGCTATGATAGGGGTGTAAAGTGAATAAAGAATTAATTAAAAGAAAGACAATACTTCTTTCATACATGGATATGTTCCTAGTGAATTATTCACTGGGTGGATCATTAAAAGCAAAATGAAATTTCAGTGGAAGGTGTCAAATGGCACAATTATTCTTAAAGTAAACAGATGCAGTTAGAAGACCAAGTGATTATTTTTTAATCATAGGCAAGGTTAGAAAAATATTTTTGAAATAAAATTTCTTATATCAATGATGGGAAATAAAATTCCAAGTTTCAGTTTTTATGGCTCCTGTTGGAGCTCCTGTCTCCTCCAGGTCTTTCTATCTCCCCCTCCTTTCCTAAGATTCCCTGTACTCTGCCCAAAAACTGAACCCTAAGGGCCATGAAGAGAATGATACCCCAACCAAGGACAATGCATGGAGAGGACCTAAAACCCCTGCTCAGATGTAGATCATAGACTCAGTCTCCAAGTAGGGTCTCTAGTAAGGGCTGCAGAGATTTTCTCTGGCATGAATTCAGTGACAGGCTGTCTGCTCATTACCCCCTGTGGGAGGGTGCAGCCTTGCAAGGCCACACAGGAAGACAATGCAACCAGTCCTGATGAAACATGATAGGCTAGAGTAAATAGAAGGGGAGAAAGGAGGACCTCCTCTATCAATGGACCTTAGGGAAAGGACTTAGGGGGAGAAAAGGGAGGGAAGGTAGGTTTGGGAGAAGAAGAGGTAGGGGGCCACAGTGGGATACAAATTGAATAAATTGTAATAAATATAATAATTTTAAAAATTCTAAGTTTCAAAAGATATAATGGCATTGTCTATGAAGAGGAGTAGATTTTGTTGTAAATCCTAAAGAAAAAAAAATGTCACTCAGTTTTGAGGTATTTTGATATTTTTTCTAGTAATATTTTCTTGATGAATAAATACAATTCATCTTGTTTATTTTAAACTTTTATCTTGCTTACACATGATGTTTTCCTAGAAAAACAAAGAGATGATGTTTTTCTATGCATGCAGAGGACCTAAAAACCCTGCTCAGATGTAGCTCATAGTGAGTGGTTCTTCTAAACATAGTTTATTCCAAGTTCTCAATGATGTTCTTTGGGAGTCAAGGATGGTGTTTGCCAATCTCTTAAGAATATATATGCAACCCTTTAAGCAATTACCCATTTCTCAAAAGAGATTGCAAATGCCTTTGAAATGTTCAGTTAACCCCTGAAGTCTGTTTAATAACCACAAGTTCATTTTTTTTATCCCTTACTGTGAGGTGGTGAACAGATGCAATACTGTGCTAAGTGCAAAGCACTTACCCATCTTAACCAGCAATGCTATTGACAATGCTGCTATGTATCACACAGCTATGATTGTGGGAGCCTACAGGACTTTCTGAATCATCCAGTATAGCATTGATATGATCCCTGAGGCATGCACTTACCCATAATTATCCAAAGGAGGAGTTTAAACTAACCAACGTACTTTCTGCATCTTTAATTATACATTTTTAGTGCTCCAGATAACCACAGTATGATTTTAAAATAGGTGTTTTGAAGAATAAATTAAAATGCACATTGTTACATAAGATATCATAAAATAAAATCAGGTATTTATCAACTCTGCCATTTTGTTGTCAAAATGAAAAGAAAAATTGAATATGTTTCTGAATGAAATATGGTGAATGAATCTACATTATCTCATCATAATTGTCTTTCAATAAAGGTAATTAACTATATTCAATGTAAAACTATCCATTCCTCTTTTAGCTAAATACTACTTAGGAGCTACTCAGTAATCAGCAGCTGAGATAGGAGGATCGCATTGACAAAGAGGCAGCCTGGGCTACACAGTGACTTCCACCACAGCCAGACCTGTAGAATGAAACCTTGTCTCAAAATAGCAGACACAAAACTATTAATGCTACATAAAGGCTGATAATTCCTTTCAGTAAAATGAAAAAAAATATTTTATATTTAAAACTATATTTTTTCTTTGACTGCTACCATAAAAATCACAAATATTTATGATTAAATTATATAATAAATAATTGATTATTACTTTGATTCTATTGATTATGGTTTAAAGTATGAGATCATAATATAGTTTGCTAGTGGACTAATAGGTAGGTAGATATAATTCTTATTATATAAAGAGCCCATGTTTCTCTCTTGTTCAGTGGCATTTAAGGCCAATTAGAGAACTGTTGGTTACTACAAATGTATGTGACTATAACCTTTGGGTTATCATGTCATGCTGCTTTTGGTTGTAGTGCTAGTATCCACTTATATGTGAGTATATGCCGTATGTCGTTCTGCTTCTGGGATACATCACTCAGGATGATATTTTCTAGACCCCACCATTTGCCTGAAAATTTCATGATTTCCTTGTTTTTAATTTCTGAGTAGTATTCCATTGTGTAAATATACTACAATTTCTGTATTCATTCCTCAACTGAGGATCATCTGGATTGTTTCCAGGTTCTGGTTATTACAAATAAAGATGCTATGAACATGGTTGAACAAATGTCCTCATTGTATACTTGAGCATGTTTTGGATATATGCCCAGGAGAGGTATAGCTGGATCCTGAGGTAGTACTATTCCTAATTGTCTGAGAAAGTGCCAGATTAATTTCCAAAGTGGTTGTACAAGTTCACATTCCTATCAGCAATGGAGGAGGGTTCCCCTTTCTCCACATCCTCTCCAGCATATGCTTTCACTTGAAATTTTGATCTTAGCCATTCTGATTGATATAAGGAGACATCTCAGGGTCGTTTTTGATTTGCATCTCCCTGATGGCTAAGGATGTTGACCATTTCTTTAAGTGTTTCTCTGCCATTCCATATTCCTCTACAAATAATTCTCTGTTTACCTCTGTACTCCATTTTTAAATTGGATTGCTTGATTTATTGCTTTTTAACTTCTTGAGTTCTTTATATATACTGGATATTAGCCCTCTCACAGATATAGGGTTGGTAAAGATTTTTTTCCCAGTCTGCAGGCAGTCGTTTTGTTCTGAAGACAGTGTCTTTTGCTTACAAAAGCTTTTCAGTTTCATGAGGTCCCATTTATCAATTGTTGCTCTTACAGCCTGTGCTGTTGGCTTTCTGTCTGTACCAGTGAGTTCTAGGCTCTTCCCCACTTTTTGTTCTAACCAATTTAGTGTGATGGTTTTATGTTGAGGTCTTTGGTCCATGTGGACTTCAGTTTTGTGCAGGGTAAAAAACATGGATCTATTTTCATTTTTCTGCATGTAGATATCCAGTTGGACTAGCACTATTTGTTAATGATGCTGTCTTTTTTTCCATTGAATGATTTTGACTTCTTCATCAAAAACATCAAGTATTCATAGGTGTATGGGTTTATTTCTGGGTCTTCTATTCGGTTGTAGTAAAAATATATCATAAATTGATACCACTGTGAATTGTTTCCCTCCTTTGGAAATGTGCATGGCACCTTTTGCTACTGTGAAAGCTAGTCCTCAGGGAGAGGGCATTTCTGGTCAGTTCCAGCTCAGGGTTTTCTAGGCCCTGAATCTAAAGTTCTTATCATATCTTCAACAATAAGAAATTACCTTTCTACCTTTGAGCTGCTACCAAGGGCAGGAGCAATAAGCAATGTATTTGTGGAGTCTCTTGGATAATGGTGACAATTCAAAAGTGAACTGCTCCTGTCTGGTGTGTGTGTGGTGCTGGCAGGTGTGGGGGAGTGTTAGATGGTGTTTGGCCCTTGGAAGAAACATTGCCAGCCAGGATGAGAGAATTTTATTTAAATTTTATGTTAATTTTAGGTAGTTATTAGTATGATTCTCTGTGAATTTTTTAGGCATTCTTTCTGTTAATTTTCCTGTCTTCATCTGTGTGAATATTCTGCTCCCTCACTAATTAGTTTCCTGTTCTCCCATGTCAGAGTACTTCGACCAAGCTATTACTTTCACTATTGCTTCATCACCCCTGTCACCAAGAGTCTCTTTTTGTGTTCCTGGTTTCTTCAGTTATCTAGGATATATACTCAAATCTGAGGATTTGGATGTATGAACCTCCAATGAAAGACAACATTCAATGTTTATCTTTCTGAATATATCTCACTCAACATGACATTTTCTAGTTCAATACACTTATCTGCAAAGTTCTTGATTTCATTTTTTTTTACAGATGAATAGTATTCCATTGTGTACATGTAGTATTTTTCATTATCCATTCATCAGGAGGACATTTAGTTTATTTCCATTTCCTACATTTTATGAATAAGGCAGTAACAACCATGGCTGAGTGTCTTGTGGAGTAGGGTGTTTGTACCATTGGACATATGCTAGGTGTGATATAGTTTTAATATATAGTAGGCTTATACTAAGTTTGTGAGAACTCTCCACACTGGATTTCTAGAGTGGATGGACCAGGTCCAATCCCCAACAACAGGGAATGACCATTTAGTTTTCATCACATCCCTTGGAATAATTGTTGCTTGTTTGCTGATCGTTGATATTCTTACTGGCTTAAGATAAAATCCCAAGGTTATTTTGAGTTAAATTTCTTTAATTGCTAAGAATGAGGAGCATTTTTTGAGATACTTCGCAAGCATTTTCTCTAGAAATCGATCCAACTTCTCAGGATTTCTGAAGTTATGTATCTTGGGAGCGAATTGATACTAATTTATTAAACCAGCATGATCCATATCTACATTCTAAATATTTGTTGTTATGCTCACTGATGAGTGTAATCCTACTTCCATCAAGGACAATTCTTTTGCAAAAGATGAAGACTGTGGTAGAAAAAGGCAACCAATTAACAGAGTTGTAGAGCTGAACCCTAAAGTATGTTTCCACACTGCAGATCCTGCACAGGGATCATTGTGAAATGGAAGCAGAAAGGTAATAAGAGGGACTTTGCTGTGAGACTGTGTCTACAAAGTGTCAGAAAATATACCCATAACACGTCATCAACATGACTGCCTAAACATGAGTTGAACAAGGAAAAAAATAATAACCATGCTAATGTAGGAGGAAAACTCAGAGGAAGTCTCAACACTGCATAAAGCAGTACAGGCAACTAAAGAAAACTGAGGAGAGAAGTCACATTCCCCCATGAGAACTCACAAATTGCTTAGCCAGCTCCAAATTTTCAGCTCTGAAACCATACACATAAATTATGTCATGCAGACTGAGCAGGTTGTATTTAAATATTTACAAATGCGTGTTTGTGTGGCTTTGATTTTGACAAAGAGTAGGAGAGCTATATATGAGATCTTTGGACAGGGTGTCTATGTCCTCTCTATGCAAGGTTTTTGGTTGATTAATCAATCACTGCAGTCCTCATTGGGCCCAGATTTTTTTACTTTGTTGGTCTCTTTGTGGGGCTCTTGTCTGCTCTGGGTACTTCTATATCCCCTTCTTCGATTAGATTCCCTGTGCTCTGCCCAAAGTTTGGCTATGAGTCTCTGCATCTGCTTCTATTCCTTACTCCATGGTCTTTTAGAGGACCCCTGTGGTAGGTTCTCATCCTGTTCTCTCTCTTCTACTGCTTCTGGTGTCAATCCTGTATTCTCTTCTGAATAAGATCTTCTCTAGGGTCTTCCTTGTTATTTAGCTTCTTTAAGTCTATAGATTTTAGTATGTTTATTCTGTATGATATGACTAATACCCACTTTTAAGTGAATATACACCATGTATGTCTTTTTGATTCTGGGATACCTCACTCAGGTTGAGGTTTTCTAGTTCCATCCATTTGCCTGTAAGTTTCAGGATCTCTTTGTTTTTGATAGATGAGTAGTATTCCATTGTGTAAATGTACTGCAATTTAATCCATGTGGGTTTCCTAGTAAGTAGTAAGGAGAAAAGAGAGAGTCTGTGACATTAACTTGGTTGCCTGCTCCATGATCACTTCTCCCTGGTGGGGTGACCTAGCCAGCCCACAGAGGAAGAGAATTCAGGCTGTCCTGATGGGACCTGATAAGCTAGGGTCAGACAGTAGGGGATGAGGACTTCCCCTATCAGTGAACTAGGGTAGAGGGATGGGGAAGGAAGAGGGACAAAGGGTGAGGCCAGAAAGAAATGAGAGAGTAAGCTACAACCTCAACACAAAATGAATATATTATTAATAATAATAATAATTGTGGTGGTGATGATGAAGGAAAGAGAATGATGAAATGATGTGACTATATAATAATCTCAAAAATAAAATAAATAATTCAAAATATTTGAGGAGCTCAATAGTTTTACCAACATTAATCTTTGGACTGTTCCTTTTGTTCTGTGTTTTCATCTTTTTAAAATTAATTTTAATATTTTTAATTAATTACATTTTATTCGCTTTGTATCCTAGCTATAGCCCCCTCCCTCATGCCCTCGCAATGGCAACCTCTCTCTCTCATCTCTTCCCATGCCCCTCTCTAAGTCCACTGATAGGGAGGTCGTCCTTCCCTTCCATCTGACCCTAGCTTATCAGGTCTCATCAGGAGTAGCTGCAATGTCCTGCTCTGTGGCCTGGCAAGGCTGCTCCTCCCTAAAGGGGTGGCAGTAAAAAAGCCATGGACTGAGTTCATGTCAGATACAGTACCTGTGTCCCTTACTAGGGAACCCACTTGGATACTGAGCTGCCATGGGCTACATCTGATCAGGGATTCTAGATTATATCCATGAATGGACTTTGGTTGGAGTATCAGTTTCAGGAAAGACTCCTGTGCCCAGATATTTTGGTTCTGTTGCTCTCCTTGTGGAGCTCCTGTACTCCTGTGGTCTTATTTAACTCCCCACTAGAATGGCTAAGATTAAAAAACTCAATTAACCTTACATGCTAGAAAGTTTAGGAGAAAGGGGAACCCTCCTCCATTCCTGGTGGGAATGCAAACTTATGCAACCACTTTGGAAATCAATGTGGTACTTTCTCAGACAATTAGGAATAGCACTCAAGATCAAGCTATACCACTCCTAGGCACATATACAGAATATGCTCAAGTACACAACACGGACATTTGTTCAACCATGTTTGTAGCAGCTTTATTCGTAATAGCCAGATCCTGGAAACAACCCAGATGTCCTTCAGTTAAGGAATGGATACAGAAATTGTGTTACATATACACAGTGGAATACTACTCAGCAATTAAAAACAAGAAAAACATGAGATTTGCAGGCAAATGGTGGGATCTAGAAAAGATCATGTGTTTTCATTTTAACCGTAAATGTATCTGTTCAATGATAGATCTTTAACTAAACACTTTCAAATCATTTAAAAGCAGTCACACAAATTATGTTTGTTTTAAGAACAGACTGTCAGTGTAGCAACATACTAAATCAGATTCATTTAATATTATCTTCATCTTGCAATTTGCACAATATTTACATTTCATAGAACTCTGGTAAGTCTTTGAATGCCCTAAAATTGTAAACATTTAATGCAATTAAGTTTAGGTAAATAGATCACCAGTCACATGCTGGCAAAAATTATTTTAAGGAAATAGCAAAAAAAAAAGTATTTAAGGAATCTTTTGTAGCAACTTTATGGAAAAGTAGGCAAAGGAAATACTTTACCAAATCAATGCACTCATTAATTTTCCTTATCGAGTACATACCTTAATGCTATTTGACATACAATTAGCCTTCACTCTTTCTCAAGACTAGAAAATGTTTTAGTTACATATTTGTATATCAAGGATGGTGAAGATACATGTCTTGTGGTAAATCTATTTCCCAAAAGAATCATGACTCTAGTGTGGAGGATGATTTTAATTAAGATAACTGAACTTCAGAAATAAACGGTGATAAGGAAATATCTCAAATAAGTGGAATCCATTCTTGTTCACTGCATTTTGCTTGAAATTTTAGATTACTCAAGTAAATTTAGTACATATAAATATGTGGAGATAAAGATAATATGGTGAAAACAGGGATGTGCACATTAATAAATTAAACCAAACAATTATCTAGAAATAGAATTGAAAACCTGCCTAGGTTTTTGTTTCTTTTTCACCCAGTCTTTTGGTGGTTAAAAACCACAAATCAGTCTCAGTTTCTATTAGAACCATATTTTATTTTCAGGCTTATTTCAAAGACAATAGACAGAATTTTGAAATTGTCATTGCACTATAGTATTATCTGATATCGTCATACAATTAAAAAGGTTTAAGATACAAAAAGCTGAAATATATCATAAGGAAAATACCAAAAAAGTACTATGTTAAAGCAAATATGTATTATAAACCTAAGCATCAGAGTTTTATTGCATTCTTTTGCAATGTTTAATTAGTTCTTTGATAATTTTCTATATTTTGACCATTAATCTGCAATCCTCAAAATCATCCCAGATCCACTCTCTATTCCTTACCCTTCTAAGTCTGTGTCATAGTCTTCTCCTTCTCTTTCTTGTCTTCTTCCTCTTTGTTTTTCCTTTTCTTCCTCCTCTTCCTCTTCTTCTCTTTTTCTTCTTCTTCTTTTCTGCTATCATGCACAAACTGCACTGCTCTCACACACTCAAATGTCTAGCCTTATACTATTTGCATACTTTTAATTAACTAATTAGTTTGTTTGGCTTTTTTGAGATAAGGTTTCTCTGTGTAGCCTTGGGTGTCCTGGACTTCATTTTAGACCAGACTGGCCTTGAACTCAAAACATAACACCTGCCTCGGCTTCCCTGAGTGCTGGGAGTAAAGGTATATGCCACTACACTCTACGGAGGTTTTCTTTCTTTCTTTCTTTCTTTCTTTCTTTCTTTCTTTCTTTCTTTCTTTCTTTCTTTCTTTCTTTCTTTCTTTCTTTCTATATCAATCACAGGTTAGGTAATTTGCATCCCAGGCATAGCCCCCTCTCTCATTCCCTCCAACCCTCCCCATCCCTCCCTCATCTCCTCCCTGCCCACTCCAAGTCCACCAACTGGGGAGAACCTCCTCCCTTTCCATCCAACCCCAGATCATCTTGTCTTCTTAGGGCTGGCTGCAATGTCCTTCCCTGGAATCTAGCCAGGCTGTTACTCCCTGGCATGTATGGGAGAGGGTCAAAGAGTCAGCCATCTAGTTCATGACGGAAACAGTCCCTGTTTCCCTTACTAGGGTCTTCAATTCGACACTGAGCTATCATGGGCCACATCTGAGCAGGGGTTCTAGGCCATATCCATATATGGTCCTTGGTTGGAGAAAC